>JAHZNI010000992.1:0-33994 GCA_027744415.1 Seira ritae
TTAACATTTTCACCAAAATCGTGATATTTCAACATCTTTTGCTCTCGATGGGGTCATGAATTTTAAAATCTGAATCAGTCAAAAATATTTTCAGTTCTTTCGCTACATATCATGTCGAAGTTCGTGCATTCAAAACTTTTCCAGTTTCTGCAAAAAATCAAAACTTTTTGTACCCTTTTGTGTGCAACACCTTGTACCTCATTTGAAGCTGTTAGGAAATCTAGAGAAGAGTTAATTTTTATTGTCATCATGATGAATTCTCTTATATTCTTGGATTTCAGGGCAATCTGGGATTGAAGTCGAAATGCGTAGGCAAGTGAATCTTTTCTGAGTAAAATAGCTACAGTAATCACAAAGAATTTAAGGAGGAACTAAACGGAAACTATTTAGCTCTTCATATGTACATCTATACATACCTAAGTTGTATTATATTATATTGACTTCCAGCCACTTCACCGATGTTTTTTTCTACCGCTCGCAGAGAAATACTCTCTAGTAGGTAGGGGTGAAGCTAAGGTGTAAAAAATTTGAATGTCGGCTTGTTCACTTACGTTGGGATCATCTTCATCTCCTCATGCATTACGATGATAAAAATGCTTTAACAAGTTTCAAAATAATAAATAGTTCAGTCTTGTCAGATTCCAGCTTGTTTGTTCACTCTGGCAGCTCCTCTGACAGCAGTCATCATTTTCATTTATTTGGGAGGCAAAAAAGGTGCCTGTGAATATGTACTTGTAACTATCTTTCTGGTTCTCTCGCCCTGCCCGTGTGTGTAGGAGATAAGTAGTTGGGAGATAAAATGGAAATTTTTGAATATTCTCTTTTTTTTCACCCTCTCTTGCATCTCACTTTCTGCCAGAGAAAACTTCAGTGGTTTTGTGTATTTTACATACGATACATGTCATTATTTTAAGGTGAGATACCCAATCATGTGGGATTTCTATTTACTTTTCGAATGACGTGATCCTCCTCGATGTAATTTTGCTCTAAGATCCTTTCAATTGATATTGATAGAAAGAAACACTGACTGATCTCCAATAGTAAGATATTCTTTCTTGTAGCTCAGTTTTACTACTCTCGATAATTTCCATAAAGCAGAAAAGGTAGTAAGTAGTACTACGTCTAATGCATTTGATTTGCCTTTGGCACGTGGTCCAAGTTTAATGACCTGCAAGGTCGAACTTACTACTAGAGCTCAGCTCGGCAGAAAAAAGGGAATGGGAATTAGATGAAGCAAAGCTCCTCTTCTCTCTCACTCTCTTTGTCAAAAAATGAATACGGAATGGGAAAACATTTTTAGAGGATAGTAAAAAAGTGCATTGATTTGAGAATGTATTCCTTGAATAATGATCAGGATAAATGACTGCATACCAACCAGTGTTTTGTTCGAGTGGTTTATTAACTTGAGCCTCTCTCTCTAACTCTAGCTCATTCCATTCTTTTCATTCTTACGCACTTTGCATAATATTGCATGCCTAAAAAATATGTTCCTTTGTGGTGCAGCGACTGACTTTACGCCAGCAATCAAAACATCTCTTTCTGAATCGTGTTGTGTTTCGCAGCTCTCGGGTAAAAATCTCCTTCGCTCTCTAACATGTCGAAATGGTGGTGTGGTGGTGGTGGCGGTAGGGAAAAGGCGACATGACAATGTATTACTGTGAATATCAAGCTAGGCATGTTTGTTGAGGTGTAGTAACACCAAAACTATCTCTGGTGATTTGCAAGCGCATCTTATTTTTCTTCCACCCAGTTGCATATAAAAAGTTGCGAAAGGAAGAACGACAGGGAACAAGACGAGGAATCTGTATGAGAAGCTCTTCATCTATCTCTTTCGGTTATTATGGGGGAAAGCATGTTTCTGCTGCTGTTGGTGTCACTTTAAAAATTTCATTGGCTGAGATTCAGCCAAGTTGAGTTTGTATCGTATATTCTTTTCGATGCCAATGCAATGCCATCACATTTTATGGCATCATGTTTGTGTTTGGTAAGAACAACGTTTGCTTTTGCACTGACTGCCACCAGTACCACCATCGAAACTTTTTTTGCCCTTCACAGAGACTTTCTGCTGAGCTCGAAGACATGATATAATACGCACGCATAATATCTACATACATACAACAGGCAGATTTTTGAATATGAAACGCATCCATATAATATATTTTTTGCTTCTAAAGATGATGATCATGATGATGGCAAAAAAATGCGTTACGCATTTGCGTAGGTATGTGCATAGTAAAAATTCCATCTTATTATTCCCCATCAAAGAATGAATGCATTGAACTAAACGTGAGTATTCCTTCTGCCTCTTTTATTTTGCTCAAGTCATCTTGCATGTATTTATGCATACTTTTGGAGGATAAAAGAATGTGTCTCATTCCTCGTTGCTTCCTATTCTCCTCTCTAAAATGAGTCTTGTATTATGCTTGATCATGGGCATTTTTTTAAGATGAAGGAGGGAAGAGAAGAACCGCGTCTTTATTCATTGATGTGAAACAATCAGAGGTAAAACAGGATGAACTCTAAAGTTGTAAAAATGCGTAGAGGAAAAAACCAAACGGGAATGCTATGCGTATGAGATGCCTCCGCAGTCTTTAGGGCTCAATGGGAATACTATAAAACGTGTAAATTTTCAAAGGTATGCGTGGGTACATGTTCCTGCTCTTGTTTGCGTTTGTCGTTTCCATTCCCTTCGGAGCTCAGTTTGCTTCAATGAAAAGAAGTGAGATAAAAATCTTTAAAAAGCTTATTCCATGTGTAGATTTTGAAATGAAAAAGAAAAAATGCTAGAAAACTTTATGCTTATTTTTGTTTTTGTTGCATAAATTAATTGAGGGAACATTCTGAATAGTGCCTTGAACTCATCCCGAATGACGAAGAAGAAGAAGAGACACAATACGCTTTCTGACTAATGAATTAGGCAAGTCGATGCGGGTCTTCCTGTTCCTGATTATATCAGTAAGTTGATGTGATGAGCATGAAGAAAGTATTGAAAATGACGTAAAAAATATTATGGGACGATCTGACAAAATACCTTGATGTAATGAGTGATGCAACTCTTCATCACTTACTGTTAAGAATCTGAGAGACCTGTTCAAATTTCATCGTTTCAATTATGCCTTTGAAAGTTCATATGAACGAGCATGTGCTTTTCTGTGTGTGTGCAAAGTTCATTATCAGACTTCCTATCAATTTCAGGTCGAACATGAGCTAATTTAAATATTTTTGAGTTACTGCTTCACTTTGATGAAATGATGCTGACAATAGTACAGGTTACGAGGCAATAATAATTTTGCCTTCGGGGTAGCACTCAATGTTTCCACTTTGTTTTGACTCGAGGGCTTCTGGGGGTCTAGAAATTCTAGAATTGTACGTTTATTTCATAATTATTATGAAAGTGGAAAAGTCTCATCTCGACCTAAAATGATTTTTTTATTCTTCATTAATTAATTCAGCAGCTTAAGCCACATCAGGTTTCTAACAATAGTCCTATTATTAGGCTTAATGTTATTAGATTAAATGGTGCAATTATAAAACGTTTGCTCACTCTCCTCACGAGGAGACCTCATAGTAAAAATGCAATGTTCGCGTAAGTGTCCTATAATATTGTGGTGTTCTAAATTAATGAGGGGAAAAAGAACTTGTACCCTGGAACATGGCTTGAAAAATAAGTTGCTTTTAATCCAATCCAGCCAGCCTCCCCTAAACCAAAGTAAAAATTGCTCTTCCTGGGTTTCCCAACCATATCATCTTCTATTTTGTACTGCTTTGTCTGGATAATGGATACTTGTTTTCTTACTTTAAAAAACTAGTGGGACTCCTCCAGGTGGATGGAATAAAATGGCTTGTTAATTTTTACGCAGTACATGTATGATTTTAGTAAAAAGCCAAGTTTTTTCAGTTTGTTGATCTTCCCTAGCGATACGCTTTACTTTTACTATTTTTTTCAGTAAATAGCCCATATAAGCCCCAGTAATCATAAATAAATGGAATAACCATCCACGAATAAAAAAGATCTTGACTGAAGGACCGTTCGTAATAATAAGTTTATTATGAAAAAATAAAATAAAATTCAAATAGAGAAAATATTATAGAAAATTAGGCAAAAAAAGGAGAAAAAAGATAATGGATTTCAGGAACAGGTGAAACACAAGTTGTAATAAAAAAAATGAGCGTAAACGTGGATGTATTTTATATGTAAGCTTAGCCTTATCTTTGAAGCCGTTGAGACAGCCAAGCCAACGTAGCGTGTAGACGTAAAAAAGCCATGTTACAGAAAGCGCAACAGTTTTCTGTTCCTCATGGGCTACTTTGTTCTTTCATCAGGGAGCATGCATTAGCATTATGATGATGATGATGATGATTAAAGAGGTGACCGGAAACGACGGTCTCAAATTTCAAGATTGTCGTTTAGGATTAGAAGGATTGTAGTAAAAAGCTTAAAATTAAGATAGAATTGATTATAATGAAATGAGAGTAGACTAATGAAATGACTAATATTATTGTATTAATACACATGATCGTGAATCGTGATGCTATACAATAGTTGTTCCCTCATGAAGGCAGAAGATATTATAACGTTTCGTGAAAGGACTCAGAAGAGTAATCGTAATAAAGGGCAATGTGCGTTACAGAGAACGAATGAAAATAATATTCTTTCCATCATTAAACTAAAATAATCATTATTAAAACGGCAAAAGGTTTTATAGGTAGATCACCGGCCGGCGGACTGCTGGCGTCGACGTGTGTGTCTTTTTCCTTTTGCTCATATATACTTCCGGAGAAAAAAAAGTATATTATGACCTTAATTGGGGAAAGACAGAAAGATAATCGTAAAATAAAGAAGTAAATAAAAAAGCTTTCCTTCAAAAAAAATATTTCGAAATTGTGTACCAGCTTACTATGTACATGGGGGAAACAGTTAGAGCATATTATCCATTTAACTCAAAAGACAAGTCAGGCGATCAGCCAGTTTTTTCGAAATTGTAAATTTATGTGTGTGCCCAGCGTTTCTGCTTAGAATATGATCTTGATATCATACCAGAGGGGAAAAGGTTTAATGCATTAATTGATGGATGTTGTTGTTGCAGCAGAACAGCAACAGAGCAGAGAGAAAATATCATGTCTTTTGCTAGACCAGAGCTTCGTCATCCAATCTGTTGTTTTTTTATTAAGAAACGCGTATGCACCACCAGGAGACTTTATAGTTTCGCTAATAAATGCGTCTTGTAATGCATCTTGTACTTTTCAGTGCGTTGCGTAATATTATACACGCATTGTTCTTTTTGCCACTGTTCCTCTTCCTCTTTTTATCTTCTGTTTTTTTTCTTGATTAACATGCGTAAATTGAGGGGATGTGATGTGAGGAAGATGGGAAAAGGAGCAACTTTTTCCTAATAGGTAGATAGGCATATTTGCTTGTGAAAAAAGGCCGCAGGGAGGATGATGATACGTCTGGCCTTTTCTGTATGTTTTCTTGATATCGAAGATTAAACGTTTTATATTCCATTGGTTTATTAAATCGAGATAGCCTTTAAAAATGTGACTGGGTCCGGAGTATCACGACATGACTACATCATATTTTCTCAAAGTGACGAAATCATGTGCAAAAGTGGTTGGAGAAGGATCGGATCGGACCAACCAAGAAGAAGCCTAGTAAATATTTGGGAGAGCAGTTCATTAATGTAAAGCGACGAGAGAAACCGTTAGGTACATGAACCGAATTAGAGAAATATCATTTCCCCCTTTTACGTTTTATTTGATTTTATACGCTCCTATTCATATTGGAAATCTCTGAATCTGTGGAACATATCAGATCAATATTTTTTTTGTTTTTGCAATAATTCGTTCACGGATCTTGTTTAGCCGTACATAAATGTCACATAATAAGAAACCATTCATTCTTTCCTATACTTATTTTTGAACGTGCTGCGCCTTCAAGCGAAAAGAGCGACGCAACGCAGAACTGCGTTTCGGGCTCACTGTCGTTCTTGCTTCACATTCACATACGTGATATTACATTACCTACCAAGAAAAAGAAAGCGCAAATGTATTCCAAGTACTAAATACTCATAGCGAAACCAACCAATATCCTTTCATTTGACTTCATTTCTCGGTAAGAAAGATATGAAAGAATTTATTTTTTTTCAGTTTAAGTGTCGCTTTTTCTTGCCGCTTCCATTCCACTCGGTTCCAAAGCAATGCCTACTTACTACTTAGGTAGTATGCAACCTTACCTTTTTAAAAGTACCTATTTTCATTCTGCAACTGCGTAGAAAAAAGGCAATGTGAGCTATAGCTAATTATTGAAATATCTATCTATCTACATATCTGGTTAGTGGTTAAATCCATTTAATGGTAAAAACCCTTTTTCATTTAGAAGAAAAAAGAATCGGCATGTACGAAAAAAAATATATTTTTTCTGTCTGAAGAAGTAACACGAATTTGAATTTCTCAATGTGATGGTGATGGTGGGCGATACACGAGGTTTTTTTTAGGCAGAGGCATTCTTATTTTGCGTATGACGACAATGTTGATGACTACATACGTACCTACTATTTAGGTATAAGTGGAAATAGTGTTGTTCCTGCTACATAAACTGCGACGATAGGATGAAAAGCTTTTTTATGCGTTTTACTCTTCTTCAGCTGCCTGTTGCTTTTTTAGTCAACAAGACTCCTTGCTAGTTTCGTTCGCTCGCTCATGTTAGTTTCTGTACACATGTTTTCCCCTTTGAGTTGTACTCGCTCGCTGACTCGCTGGTACCTAAATACACATAACCACATGTGCAGAGCACACCACCACACCACATCACCGAAAGTCTGTAACATTCAAACAAGTGAAACTCACTTTTTCTAAAAACACATGCATGAAAGTTAATGACTCGCTCTTGTTGAATCGGAGTATGAATTTTTTTGGAAAGAACAAATGAATCCAATCCAATCCACTATCCCATTAATTCTTCTAGAGTAGTCTTCCTACTATGTATGTAGTAGTCAATATAGCCAAGTGAAAAAACAGTTTAAAAGAGTTTACAACTGAAGTGCGTACTACGCGTACGAGCGAGCATCACCATGCATTACCTCCGTGTAAGCTAAAGATACTTGTGTGGAAATGGGCTTCACAAATAAAAATTTTTTTGAGAGAATATCTATTCATACGGGAAAGAACTGAGACCAGTCTTTAAAACTTTTAAAAAGCGTGTAAAGCTACACTTGTAAAGGCTAAAGCGCTCATCATCATCACATCACCGTACCTTCCTTTTCTGAACAGCGTTAGAGTAGTGCTCACCATCATGCTGCGAAGTAATAGAATATGGAAGTATTGGGACAACGCTAAAAAAGAAAGGATTAGCATGTATAGGCGAGTTTAACTTTAAAAAAAAGGAACATACATTTCCTCCTGTTCTTCTTTACCTCTCAATTTCCTCATGCCGTAACAAGTACATATGTTGTAGTAGAAGAACTCTACCTGCTATACGTTGTCAATAGTAAAAAAGTGTTACTGTAAAGAATGTATCTCCTCTTTGATGTGGCATGTGTTTCTTTTCGAACAGTTCCTCAAAAGCATGTATGCACCCATCATATATAATAACACATCGTATCACATAAAATTTTCGGGGGTTTCTCTCTCTCTCTCTCACTCCTTCATTCTTTCTCGTGTATTCTATGTATTTTAACGTTGATTTTAACTCATGCAACAACCATAGTGAATAGATAAGTGCGTGAGTGTGTGAGGAGAGTTAGGTACCTAACTACGTTATTCTCCTGTTTTTCTAGATTATCATCGTTTTCATGCACAGGAATTCTTGTATTTTTGTTACGTGAAGACGAGCCAAAAAATTATACAGCATATTATTCACCATCATCCTCATAGTCATCATTATTTTTTTCGACTTCTCTTCTTCATGTATAATATGGTTTTTCAAAAATAAGATAAGTTTCAATCTGCCTTCGTGGCTTTGCTGGCTGGCTGATACGACTTTGTAAAAACTCCTACTCTTCTTTTTTTCAGTCAAAGTGAAGTAGCTTGCTTCTGGCAACAATAAAAACAACAACATCATCATCGTCTCAGCCTCCTCATTCTGCGGCAGTCGTAGTATGTAGTAGTAATAGTATTACAATCCAAATACGCACGAATTGCTCTATACCAGAATGAGTGAGAGAGAGAAAAAAAGTTTTCATGCATTTTTTTTAAACTTGTGCATACGTAAGTAAGTAATATTTTGTTAGTTTGTAGATGGTGGTGAGTGGGTATAGGTATGCACACACTGTAACACACTGAAAAAGTGAAGAGAGAGAAAAAAAACATCACATTTACAGGCTTCTTCTTCTTCATCATCATCATTCTCTCATGATCATCATCATTATTACGACCATCACTTCACTCGCTCACACACACTAAAAGGGAAAAAAACTTATAGAGAAAAATAACACAGAGTATCATCAACATGATGTTGTTGTTATTGTAGAGAAATGATGGAAGAATAAAGAGAAGGTATTTTTCTCTATTTTACTGTCTTTTTCCCATCTCTCTCCTTTCGACTGACTTCACGTTCTTTCCTGTGTGTGTTGTTGTGTTCCGTTGTTGTTGTGAGTGAGTGAGTGTGTGTGTGTGTGTGCATATGAGAGAGTGTGCGAAAAACGAGAGAAAAGTTTGATCTTCACCAGTTTATTTTACAATTCATAGAGATTGTTGGTAGTGATCGGAATGGATTGGTTGGAGGAGGAAGGGAGAAGCAGGAAGGAAGGAAGGAAGTTTTTCTCATTTTTGTGAAGAAGGAATGCCTGGTTTGTTTCAGCGGAAAAGTTCTTCTCTCTCTCACTTACTTCAATAACATCATCTCAATCAGCAATCACAATAAAAAAGCTCTACATTACTTAAACTTCACCTGTTGTTTACATCTAACTTTTTTGGGGAAAAAGGCGAAGGAAAATTTTTGAATTGAAGGGAAAAGATATTTTTTATTCTTCTTTCGATAGAGAAGAAGGAACAGGTAGTTGATGTGTGGTGGTGATAGTATGTTATGTTGGTGATGGCTGTGTAAAAGGAAAAGATAACTCGTGTTGGAATGAGAAGAAGGGAAGGAAAGAAGTGAGAAGTGGAATGATGCGGTTTTTGATCTTGACTTTGTTTTTTTCTCAAGTAACTTTTACCGGGTAACTTATACAATCTCTTTGTACAAAAACCATTTACTCCTTTTCAAGTACAAAAAATTAAACTTTTGAGTGTTTTAAGAAACTATTGCTGTTTTTTTATAAATTCAAGGAGCAATGCAAAATAGAAAAAGTTTTTGATATTCATTCCTTGTGAGATTGTCGACTGGAACGTGTTTTACAACCGATTGTGTTCATTTTTTGCTAATCTTCCTCACAGTAAACAGTATACCGTTCAACTTAACTACCTCCTTATGTGCGTGCAAAAAACTTGCCGTGCATTGTTCCGAAACGGAAGATTATCATTTCAAAGAAATATATAACTTTTTTTGCTATTGCTAGAGACTGACAAAATAAGAAGAAAGAGAAAAAAGTATCATCACATCACATGAGAAACGTTTTTTTTCTTCTTCGCTCCTCAGCTTTGTACTTATACCTATATAGACACACACTGTTGATGCTACTTCCTCTATCTCGTAAAAATTATCATAGAATTGAACTTTGGAGAAGAAAGTATAATATTCATAATAGTTTTGATGGTGGACGTTACTTTATGCATGCTAATGGACAAGGAAACCGGTTTAGATATTCACAGTCGTCACGAGAAATGCACCTATTTTATTACATTTTACTACGAGCGTATTGATTTTCTGTCAGTGTCTGGATAAAAAACACTTTTGTAAAAAAAATCTTTAAAAGATTTATGATATCAATTTGATTCATCATCTTATCGCATCACACACATACACGTTTTTCTAAAAACGTTTGTTTTGGAGGGCTCTTTTATCGCCTTAAGAAGAAGATGAGCTGGGACAGTTGCTGCTCCTCCTGTTCCATTCAAGAGTTTAAGGATTATGACAATAATAATAATAATGACAACAAGAACAATGCGATCATCATTCCTCGTACAGTAATAATGCCAAACTGTGTGTATGATTATGCGTGCGACACGTGGTCTCGTTCAACTACTACTGCTAGTGCATTATCATGCACACTGAGTTCCCCATTATCTTCTCCCAAAGACGAAGAGGAAAACTCATTGAAATTGGATACCTGTAGTGGTGGTACTAATGTTGCTGCTGCGATTGCCGCCGTTTCTATTACGACTCCGTCTTACACTCGCTCAAAGATGATGATAGCTCTTCTCATCTATTAATTTATTTCGCATCGAAAGTGATATGGGTTGAATGAAAAGAAAGAAGAAGAAGAAAGCAAAGAGAAGAAGATGAGATGAGAGGACGGACATGGTGATTTGTTATGTACGTTTTACTGAATTAGGAAAATCATGGAATGTGAGAGAATTATGTTGGTGAAAACTGGTCTGTTGATTGCTCATCATCACAAGAAGAGTCGGGAGAATGGTTCATGTGCTGCTTCAAAAAGAAATGCGAAATTGACTGGCTTCTTCATGTATTGTTTCTCGTGGACGTTATTGTTGTTATCACTTGTGTGTCTTCATTGGGGAACGAGACTGGTCTAGTTGTTTTATTGGAGATTTTAATGTTTCTGAAGGTGCTATTTGGAATTCAGATGACTAAATTAAAGAGGCTAAAACTGGCTATGTAATGTACTGAAGAGATCACAACTCACATGAACGAAAATAAATAGATTACAAAACTATGGAAAGTCTGCAGAGTAATAATAATAAGACTGTCTGTATTTTGAAATCAAAGACAATTGATTGCTCACTCAGGGAAAAGACAATAAGAGAAAATGAGGGAAATGCGAGCAAGCATATGAATGAATGTTGTGTGTGCGTATTAGTTCAATAAAGTAGAGAGGAACTGAAAGCGGGTTTTGATCAAAGTACAAGATTATATATTTTCTTCTTAAACGAAAACAAACACTCGTAAATAAACTCGAAAGCAATGTGGCGAAAAGAAGGTGAAGGTGATGATGATGCGAATGCTTGGCTATGGGGATTAGGTGAGAAATTAATGAATATCTAATGTGGCTTTAGTGAAGTTTGGGTAAAATTCCCTGCATAATATTATGTAAGATGGCGATTGCATAGCGTGTAAATTCATGTCTCAAATCACCCATCATCATCAGCATCATGGAAGTGACTAATTAACTAATTAATGACGTCAATGAATTAACTCAAATTTTCCAATTATATTTTTCACAATTTGTACATGGAATTTCTCTCGCCAACAAGTAAAGCATCCGTACATCTCTTTGTGTTCATCAAAGCATGTGCATGCATTTCAGGGGTTTTAGAATTTCAAAAATTGAATAACCTACCTAATCTATAATCAAATGTTATTTGTGACAGGGTAGAATCAGAAAAATACAGGCTATTTTAACAAACTCAAAACGCATAAAACGTCAAGGTCTCTTTCATTAACCTCTATTAAGCCTAAACAGGCTGGTTTTTTCTGGCGGTAATGATTAACTCCACCTTGGAAAAACACCTCTTACCACTAATTTTGAACAATTAGGACCGGAAATCAATGTCAGAGGATGTCACTTTACATTAATTGGCCTTATCACTGACGAAAATAACTTTGTAGCGGATTTTATAGCGGAATCGCCGCCTCAACTCTCTAATTAATATATTACGATGACAGAAATAATATTCTTGATCCTTCAAAAAAATGTTTCCAGCTGACGCTCTGCAATATTTTCCCCAAAAATATACTATACTTTACACGAGTAGCCTAATCAGTGAGTAATCAGAAATAATAATCAGATTTCCAATTTTTTTGGTGCATTCTCCATAAAAAATAAAAGCTTTTTATCCCAGCGGAAATGCCTTTAAGCGCATTTGATTTCCAGATTGAGAATACGAGCACATATAAATAAATAAACAATTTATCCACAAAAAATAGTTGACAGAAGCGCATAATAAACTGATGGTTCCACCACCAAAAACTTAATAATGCATTTTTTCAGAAACATTGGCCAATTAAGGAGGATTTATTGGAGGAAGTGAAATAATTGAAAAGAGGGATTTCCTTTCTCCCAACGAAAAATCCACTACAACTTGTGAATTAAATTTTTTTGCTAGATTGTACAAGTTTTTTTTGTATTTCATGCCTTTGGGTGCTCACATGTGAGGGTATGCATTTCTCTAGAAGGGCGACTTTTTCCCCTGTGTGCCAGAAAAAAAGTAAGATGAATGCGATGATGTTGATATTGAAAGCAATAAATATTCCTGTTACAATATTATCAGCAATCACATAATGGTAACGCGTATTTAGTCAGCAGATAGACAAATGGAGAGTAACCAGATAAATTCCTTGTTCTTTTCAAATAATTAATGGCCAAAAAGGAAAAATATTTTTTACATGAGAAAAAAACTTTTTTTGCGTTCTTTCATATATTTTTCATGCATCGACATTTGGCTCATTAAGGTGTTCAGATAAGATCAAACTTGTATTAAACGAATCATTTCCATAAAAGTACATTAGGAAAAGTTATAATAATATAATGGTAGATGACGGAGGATGAATTAGATGAAGGCATTGGTGCATTCACATTCACATGATACTCTCGTAGGTATCTCTATCCGCTATGCTATCAATACTACACTGATGGTAATGCAATCCTTTCTCTCTATCTTATATTTTTTCTTTCTCTGATTTATAGGAAAATACTCGAGGTCGATTTTTAAGAGTATCTCAAACAATTTCACGAGGTGGTCCTCGGTCCCAAATCGCAATTCCTGCTCAAGGAATGATAGAGTTTCGAGATGCCCTTACGGGTAGGTTGACTTACTTTATTAATTTCTTTTTATCCGTTTCAGTTTACAAGTTTTGCAATAATTTCGAAATGCTGCCACACTGGCGCTGCCACTCCTGTCTTTCTTTGAAATTCCGTTTTCCAAATGATAAATTGTATATTAAATAATTTTTACAGACCTGCTCGAGGAGTTCGGGACGGATGACGGAGGTTTCCGAGGGGAGCTACCAGAAGGCCGCCATATTCGGGTGGATAACAAGATATTCTATTTTGACATTGGTCAGAATAATCGGGGTGTCTTCATGAGGGTCTCCGAAGTAAGTTGTTTCTTCCCAATAATATTTCATTCACGTTGGTTGACGAAATAAATCAACTGACTATGTTGTGTTCTGTAGAGTTAACTGATAAACTTCTAGACGGGCTTATAAAATACTGCTTCCTCTTCCTCCAAAAAACATACTCTCTCGTCTCATCTCATTTTCTCTCTCTCTCTCTCTCTCTGAAACAGCTTTATTATTATTGTATTACATTTTTTTATATTTCATGTTTTAGCCATTGACAAAAAAGCGAGGGAGAGAGAGAGGGGGGGAAAGATTGAGGATACCTGTTGCATTTTCTCCTTTTGCCCAATCAAGTTTTTTTCCTGTGTCGCTTGTCTTAACTTTTATGAGTTTTCCCCCTCATAATTCAATCCTACATGTGATCTTATCCTTTTCTCCGCACTCTTTCTATTTTTTTCAATGAGAAAATCGATGAGATTTTTTCATGTCTCTGTGCACTCATCAATAGGTCCAGTCCACCAGTCACTTGTGAAAGAGATAGGAAATTTACTCTTACGCTTTTTCTTATTATGCCCTTGCAAGTCCAGTTTTTATCCTGTCGGATCGGATCGCTTGGAGAGGAAAGAGTTTGAAAGTTTCTAGTTGCCATATTTAAGTTTCCATTCATTATAGTGATTATTATTCCTCCTAAACGTTCGTACATTATATCGATGATAATGACGATTATGCGTGGTAGTATGTAGATATGCATGCGGGTCGGCATAAAATTTCCATGATAGCTTCATTGCTGCAATATCCATTTCGTCGTTTTCCTTTACTGTCTCTTGTGCATATTGTGACAAAAAAATGAGTGCGTCTTTCCACTTACCTCCCTGGGATTTCAGTTGCAGGGTGTAATGTCAAGTCAAGACCAAAGCGAGCGCATCCATATATTTTTTTCCTCCAGTCATTATCATAAATAAAAACGTTGCTCAATTCAATCATACATTTTCATGAGGTTCAATGGAACAGTTTTATGTCATTTCTGGATGCGGCGGCATCTATCTATCAGATCTATGATGCGCTTGCCAGTCAGTAGAATTTTTCCTTTGGCGTGAATGCATCAGCATCATATCATATCATGATGATCATCATGATCATGGGCTGGCTGCACTGGAACAAATTCGATGTGTCGATGTGGATGTCGCCAACAAAACAGAATAACGATGAAGCACATGAAAGTTTATTTTTCCTCCATTACCTATAGTATTTTCCCTATGTGTGGTAAATAGTGTGGGCTCTCATGTGTTATTGGAAGACTTTTTCTTAAAATTATGGTGATCTCTCATCAGTAGCATCAACAGCATGCTGTAGAATCATCATCATTACCATCTTCTTCGTCACATTCCCAAAGACAAAAGACATTTTCACTTTTCTCTCTCATTTTTTATCTCCTCAGCCGATCTTTCGGAGTTTCGTTCGGGGAGCTTTTAATTTTTTTATCACTTCATGAGATCTGATCAACTCAGCCAAGAACAATGTTTTGCTGGTGAAGCCACAGAAAAAATTACTGAAGAAAAAAGCCAGTGCTTTTTTACAATGGAGTGCTTCCGCTGTTTTCGAAATTGAATTGAGAACACATATTATTCTCCTCTCATTGTCACATGGAATGGTTATTATTATTATTTTTTACCCTGAACAGCATTCATCCATCCATCCATCCACCACTAAAGTGTACACACTTTGAATGCAATGCAATGCGATCCACTACACATACCACCAACATAGTCATATAAAAATATTCATTTCTGAACGAACACACGCAGCGAGAGGAATAAAAAAGGCATATATAGGTATATATTCTACGTAACAATATCGTATTATTGCCCAAACCACATTTTGAGATGCGTAGAAGGACGCAGAAAAAAGGACATTGTGATTTGCGTAGGTACCCATTATCATCATCTTGTTTATCCAATTCAATTCATAATATGTATGCATCCGCGTTTGATGATGCGATATGTTGTGCATTCCCTTCTCCTCCTCAGAGAAAAGTAGCATAAAAGAAGCAAAATATATTAGACATTTACATAATTTATGCAAACCGGATTGTTTTCTCGCAACAGTAGGCATTTATTTTCCCCATATACATAGTCATAGGCAATGCAGTCTCATCGTAAATAAATTTTTCTTCTCTCTCTCGAAGATAGCGCAGGTATGGGGATTATTGCATTTTACGGTGTTGCACTAGTAGCACATTTGGGAAAATCTGCTTGGTCTTGGTCCTTAACTTCTTTTGGGAAAATATGCGTGGTATCATTATCATCATCATCACTAATATCACTTTAGAATGTTGTACAATGGCATCTTTACTATCTCCTCCATCCTTATCCGTCGTGTATCCCTTCTTCTTTCCGCAAGAAGAAAATGTTTTCAGTTGTAAAAAAAGTGCGTTTACTTCTCAAGATTCGGAATGATGATATGATATTGCGTCGCACACAGGAGGACAGAATGGAATGAATGATTAGTATCGAGAGAAAAGAGAAATGTCTTAAAGAGTCTTTAAAAGGGGAAAAGACATTGCTCGCATTGCATGGTGCATTTCTTTCAATTCAAACTATTGTCATTTCTGAAAGAGAATAACCAAATAGGAAAAGGATGGAATTGTAAACAAAAAGATTTGCGGTGGATTCGTTTGCTTTTGCTCGTACCAATTTACCGGTATCTAATACTGCGAAGAAGAAATATACGCGTTCATATTTTTGCTATTGGCATTTTACGGTTCATGCTTGTTCTACAAAGACTCACGCACACACACTCATCAACATCAACCAAGACCAACTTCGCATCAAGCAGAAAAAAAGAATCGAGAGAATCATTGACTTTTTTATGAGATAAAAAAGCACCGTACGTCCTCCTCTTTCGCTCTCCTCTTCTTGCTTTCCATTCTCGAAAAAAAATGTATGAGGGTGAATCGAAAAGAATGCGTTTTGTTTATGCGTAAAAATGCGTACGCAAAGGATTGAAAAAAATGAAGCGATTTTTTGCGCGATGCGAAATGCATTGCGTTCGTGATAGAGTGATACGAAGAGCACAAGAACAGTGTTTTGGCAGAATTCGAAAAAAAATCTCGTTGCTTTCAGTAAGTTCAGCTTTGTACGAGTCTATGCAGCCAAAATGTATCCTGATCCTGGTCCTCGATGTGTCTATCCTTTTTGCATTTGAAAATGCGTCAGTTTATTTTCTGATGAGATGAACTGATATCTCCCTTGTTTCTGTTTTGCATACTTACTTCTCCTATCTGATGATGATGATCTGAAAAAAGTGCTACTTTACGATGGGGTATTTTATCCGGGTTTCTGTTACTCCTTAATCTTGATGATCCTGATGATGATGATGCTTTGACTTGGCTTTAAATGCCCCTGTTTTTGTTGTTGTTTTCAAGATAAGAAAACTATGTGGAGAAAGATTCATTTGGAGGAAAATGTACAGAAGGATTCCTCTCACTCCGTGTCTGTATGCATACTGTAGTACTCGGAGATGAAAACCATTTAATAATGGGGAACTTAATAGGTCAAAGATCATTACACGCATATCTAACTCTGTGTTTTCTTCTAACTTGTACTCTTCATCGTCTCCAATAGCATGTCCAATAAATTTTCACGCAGGATATGTATATGAATACTTTTTTGGCATTCATTATGTTTTTCTCTCCGTTGCACATTATTTTGGTAACATTGATCTTAAGGGGAAAGCTCAGCAGAAGAATTTACGGTTTTCCGCAACTTGAGATATAATCAAGCCGTAAATGTGATGAAAGGAAAATGAGGCATTTGGGTAATGAAACCCTTGCCTAATCCTAATCCCCAATTTTTCCATAAATAACTGTCGTGGGGTGCCAGCCATTTTGGGTTTCATATGAGAAGATTGATTTACTAGTACTGAAGAGTCATGATGAGATGAAAAGGAAAAAAGTTATTGATTTGAGTATAGATTTTGAAGGATATGATGGTATTTTTACGATGAGGATCTCACTACTACATACTACTGTCAGGTGGCATCTTCGATTATGGGTTACACACCTGTAGAAAAAAATACTTTTTGCGAAACTAGAAACATAATAATTTTGAATCCTCTGCCAAGAGCAATTTATCATATTGTTACGTAGCCAAAAGATGCCAAAACAGACACCCTTCGGGTACGTAGTACGAAGAAGGCCTTCAGGCGGTCTGACTGACTGACTGTCTCAAGTATGTAGTTTAGTATGAAAATGCCTTTGAGAAGCCTCGCTGCTTTGAGACCGAACTATATTTTCGAATTATTACATGGCGCAACGGATGATGGAATGCGGTAGGTGCAACTTTTTTTCAGGGGTACTCGTATCGTATCTATGTCCGTCCTTCTGCGTTGCTTCTTCAGTGTTATCCTGTTTGTTGGCTTCAAATAAAAATCCTCACAGTATTTAGGATCAACTTTGTGAGACTTATANGATCAACTTTGTGAGACTTATAGGTCCTTTGTCAGCTCGTCCTTTGCTCGATGCTTCATTCTTTGATGCTCGATCGGAAGTAAAATTTTTAGCCAATTAAGAAAACATTTGCAAATCTAGTTTTTGCAAAAATTATTTACCTTGTCATACTTTTGGAATTCACTGAAGTTTTCCTTTGTTCGTCATTATCATCGACAAAAATGCTTTTCTGCTTAAAAAGGGCAAGTCAGACACGTGTTCGTAGCTAATGAAGCGTCTAGCTATAGACAGAAGAGGGCTTTAATTATCAAAAGTCTGATAAAGAACCCTTTTACTGAAAAACATATTTTTTCTTAATCTGTCTTTTCAAAAATACAGGATCATTTTTGTCGAAATTGTTTCTCCTGAATTCATTATAAACTTCTTTCAAATCTGACACCTGACGTGAATTGAAGTGCACCTTTGAACGAGCTCTACGCAGTCTTCAGATCTGACATGTTACACAAAAACATTTAGACAGAATATCATCATCATGCAAAACAATCAAGAGCAAACTGAATTATGAAAACCACAAACAAACTCGTTCATTTTGGACCAAAATATTTTTTTCTAGTTAAACGGCTTTCGTTGTTAACTAGTAGGGCGCTGTTAAATAGTGGTGGTGGTGGTGCTAAATAATACGCTGTAGAAATTGGTCTTCTTAGATTTTGATTTCGAGTTGGGGCTTTAATAATTCATGGAGTCCTCCATGAGGAGTGCAGATCTCTGCAGTCCAGTTTCATTTGTAATTCCTGTTCTCTGACAAGGTCATCATCATTATCTCCAAAACCTAATTAAACTTCTGATTCAATTTTCTTTTCTTGAGTTGACGCTCTTTAATTAAAAAATCCTGCCTAACAATTTAACAAAAGTATATGTTATAATTGATTGAAAGAGTTAAGCAGTGGTATAAAAGTAGTAATTATTGTTTGTTTTCTTTGATTCCCTCAGGTAAAAACGAATTTTCGGAACGCCATAACCATTCCCGAAAAGTCATGGTCTCGCTTCCGGGACATATTTGCGGAGTACGTAGATAAAATGAAGGAAGACGGGAAGAGCGGAGCCGGACCTTCCAGTGCCACTTCGGAAATTCCTCCTACATCCACTGCCACTTCATCATCAGAACGAGACCCGCCCAAATAATTGTAAAATTCGCTGGGTAGACCAAAATTTTAGCCATCTTTTTTCATTCTGTCTACATCTACAATTACTATTATGATACTACTATTATTACTACATACATACTACAATTATTACTGTCGACGTTTTAAAAAAAGTATGGAAAGAGAACAGAAAAATTTTAAGTACTATATTATTATATATTACTATTCATACATACATATTTTAAGGAGAAGAAGAACTACATAACTACTATTGTACTACTATTGTATAAAAAAGTCTATTATTGTTATTATTATTGTACTGTACTACTACTCCGTAAACAGTTGTACGTTTTTTGAGAGAAGAAAAAAATATTTACATTATCATCATGATATGAGGAGAAAAAATCAATTCAAACCAGAGCGTATTTGGGTACAGTTCTAAAAAGCCAGAATCCAGAAGATTATAAAGTATTTTAATTTGTGAGAGTAGGTTCAAAATTTTAATTATTGTTTGCAAATTCTTTTTTTGGGGTCTGTTAATTTGCTAAAGTTTTAAATACAATATAATATGTTAATCTTTATTATTGGTAAAGTGAGTAAAATCGATTGCGATTTGTTGTGCCGTTTTGTGGGAAAATAAGATTTGTGCTTGCAAAAAAAAACAAATTAGAAATTATTATGTTTATTATTACCTACCTTTTTTGTTGACATGAATGTATGTAGCATGCCTAATGCATTTTTTAAAAACTCAAGTGAGAGTGAACATGTATCTCATTTTAGGAAGAATATTATATCTAGGAATTTTAATATGCCAACTTGTCTTACACTTTTTGTGCCGTTGCAGTTGGTTTATCAAAAAGACGATACGATGTGACTGTTCTTTCTTTAGATCCAAAAAGGATTCTTTTTTTAGCTTCTGCACACACACACACCTTTTCAAATTGGTTCGAAAATTCTGTAAAAACATTCTGTAATAATAATTCGTCTTTAAAAATTAGTGTGGACGCAACTATATTACTGCGTAAAAATGTGGAATGTGGACTGGAGTGGCCGCGCATTGTTTTACCTTACACAACAATAATACCTCGTTATTTTTATTCTAGTAGTTTTTTTGACAGTTTGTACTGTACACTTAAATACTTTGATAACATGTTTTATCATCTTTTTTGTGGCAGTAGTAGGGAGAGGACACACGATTGATGATCGATCATGATAAATTTTTTGCTCTTTTTATTCTTAGGTACATGTATAATATTTCGTTTCATTTTTTTGTAACTGAAAATGAACCAGTTTTAATAGTCGAATGCAAAAAAGTAAGCTTTAATTTAACCGATTTAATAAAAAAATGAATGTATAATTTTTTGGAAGCCTTTAGTTTTTAAGTAGAGTTTCATTAATTTTTCAAATTGTCTATAGCATATATTATCTAGCAAAAAAATCAACAACTTATCCATTCAAAAAGAAATGATGGAATGGTAGAAGCATGCAAAAGGATGAAGGAAGCAGCAGGAGTTTATTTGTACGATACGATACGGAAGTTTTAAAAAAGGCAATTGTATGGAAGTAAATTACGTTTTATGCATCATATATATTGAAACTATCTACTTTTATTATTATCTCGTGTAACTTTATTATTTATCCTCCGGATTATAACTGTACAGTTAGTTTTTTGAGCACTTATTATTTGTTATTGAATATATGACTTTTTTAATCGCAAAAGCTTTATTATTATTCATAGTATTGCGTATGGAAGGAAAATTTTTTACTGTAATTGCTACTTATTCCTTTAATAAAAAAAATTTATCTTGGTATGGCTTAGGTGGAAAATGTATCTGGTACGGCAGGATGCAAGGGGAAGGTGTGGAGGATGCAATTGCTTTGGAATGTAATTTAATGATTGTGTAGGGAAGGAATTAGACTTAACAGCAAGAAAGAAAGGGATAGGATAGATGTTTTTAAAAGAGCGGCAATAGGAAAGGTTGATATCACGCGAGACAAAGAGGACAGACACTGTCATCACATCATCATTTCAATGAAAATTTTTCAGTTAATAAAACCCTCTTGCCTACTTTAGGAGTTTAGACAAATAAGAGGGTAGATTTTTAAATATCAAATCTTGTTATACAAAATTAACAGAAACTCATATAGTGCTTTATCAGATTCTATCAAAGAAAGAGAATACTAATTTTTTGACCTAAAAATTATAAATGAGATAAAAAAAGGTTTCATTAATTAATTAACCTACTACTGATATCTCGCCATTTCAAATGCCTTTTTCTCTTGTTTGGAGCATGAGTACCTTAGAAAAAACTTAATAAATTGTTGGAGTTTTAGCAATTAAAAAATCTCTA
Organism: Seira ritae; assembly: GCA_027744415.1. NCBI lineage: Eukaryota > Metazoa > Arthropoda > Collembola > Entomobryomorpha > Entomobryidae > Seira > Seira ritae. The sequence goes on from JAHZNI010000992.1 coordinate 21,058, forward strand.
TAAATGGCAACAAGCATTGATCAAATTAACATGTCGTTTCTAGTTAGAGGGAATTGTTCAGCAATCAATCGATTTTAAACAAATTTTAAGCTTTTTTCGTCTTTAACAAGTTTTTATTATTTTGTGTCGGGCAGTACCTGAAATTACATTTAAAATGGAAAGAATTTTTCAACGTGTTGTAATATCGGATTGAACGTAAAAAAGAACAAATGAGAATGCTTTTTGAATGATTCATGTCTTGAATAAATGTCTCCTATTGAGAACGCAAAATTTTGGTGGGTAAAAAAAGAAAGCATTTACATAATAATTCTGGAATGATTGTTATTTCTTTTTATAGGTTTTTATAGTGGTAACCTTAAATTGATTTATTACTTTGGCTATGTCAGTTATAACATAAAAAGCGAGCAAATGATTAAAAAAGCAGAAGCACTGCCGCCGGTATGTTTGTGTAAAAACGAGGTAATAATTGATTCTTTGGAGTCATGTCAGTCATGCATTCACAACTTAATTTTTTTCATGCATTAATTTTTTGTTGTCTGTTTTTTACTTACTATATGTGTATGTCTTGTTGCATGAGAGTTTGCTGCTTAAATGAGTACTACTACTACTTCTACGCAATAAAGAAATTTCAATAAACGTAAATCTTAAATGGAGGGTAATATACGGTGGTTTATGGAATGGCCAACTCAAAACGATGGATCTAGGTCGGGAATATTTTTTGTATGCTTTGGAGAATTCGTTCTTTTTTCATGTGTTCGGTTTAAAATCTTGAAGAAAGGTAGCAAGGAAGTAATAATCAGTCCCTTTTTCATGTAAATATACAATTATTATTATAATTTTTTTGAAATCGCGAAATCTTGTCTGTGTTATATTAAAAGGGAAGGAGGAAGGATTTGAAGGAGAAAAATATCAGAGGGAAAGTGAGTCGTTTCAAAATGTTTTAGCATGTCACCAAAATCTTACGGAAAAATCCAAATGAGGAAGCGGAAAAAATGATTATTTATATGACTGATGTCAAATTAGCGAGAGAAGAATAATAAATTGCTATTATATATTACTACGATGATGATATATAATACATATTTACTACCTTAAATGTACTAGTTTGCATGCATATTGTTACGTTCTACAACTTGAATAACAGTATGTTTTAAAATGACTATAAATAATAATTACGATAAGGAGATGAAAAGAATAATATATTATATATTAAAAAATCATTATTACTAAGTTTATATTATGGGATATGATGATGTTGATGATCATGCACGCGTGCGAATGAAGATGACTTGATGATGTCTTCAACTTTTATTTGTTCTTTTTTTGTTCGGGTATGTCGATGTCCTTCTATGTCGTCGTCGTCAATTTTTTTTTGGAACTGTTCAGTGTTGTTTTTGATGCATTTATTAGTGCTGATATATAAAGAATTTAGTGTTAAGGAGTTAAAAGTATGTAGGACTAAAGAAACGTTGTTTTGGGGGGAAAGGATGAAAAGGAGTTTTTAAAAAAAACTTAAATCGAAATGGATTTGAGAAAGAATATCAAATTTTTTTGAAAGAAAAAAAAACAAAATGAATTATTAATAAAAAATTCGTTATACTTTTATTTGCGTTTTATTTTATTTTTTCATTTCATTTGCTTCATTTTTATGGAGAAAGTTATCAGAAGATAGGAAGAGAAAGTTTTCATATCAGGAGTCATAGAGGGTAGATTTTCGTTGGCTGCGAGCATTGCTTCTCATTTCATTTTGGTTTATTGGTTTACATAATTTGCACCCATTTTGTTTTCACTTTTTTGTCATCATTATCTCCAGTTTATTTTTTCATCCGTAACATATCCTCTCGTTATTTGAATCGTCCTTCATTCGTGCAGTGGATTGAATGACTTGATCGAAAGGTACCAGTGCTTTAAAACATTTTCCAAAACTTCCTAGTGCCCGAATCACCCAATTCAAATACACATTAGATATATTTAAGAAAATATCTCGTAGGACTCTTAATTTTAAATGTTTTCACTGCTCCATAAAACAGTTCGAAAGAAAAGATGTTCACCCGGTGGGTTGAGATGAAAGGATATTGTGATTTTGTATTGATAAAAAAGTTTAGGGAATGAATCGTTGTTTGGTGGGTGGGGAAAATTTTTTGTGAAAATGTAGCCTTCCATGTATCTCTTTCACACATACATACACAATATAATTATTTCTCCAACTAAGCGAAAAAATGGAATGATATGATGATGATTGTACATACTTAAAGATGGGACTTTTTAAAGAAAATTTCTTCTAACCTCTAAAGCCAATTACTTAATCAGAAAAATTTTATAATATGTATTATTGTAGGGAAGCTTGATTTAGTGAATTTTAAGTGCAGGTCGCTTGTTAAATTCTCAAATGAAGGAATTACTAAAAAAATTACATGAAGTACAGACAGAGATCTTGAATTATATGAATAGCCATAAACTATATTTTAATTTCCATTTAACAGAGAAATACGACATTGGCCTTGTTTACATTACTTACAAAGCTATAGATATATAATATTAGGTTAGTAGGATTATTTATTAGGATTAATTACTCAATTTATTCGGAAAGTTATGTAGAGTTTGGAGTTGATTGGACTATGAAAAGGGAAATAAAAGTGGCTTTCATGGCTCATTCATTGCGCTGGCGAGATATGGAACGGTAAAAAATATTTACGAAAGAACGAACATATTATGCATACCTTGTACCTCCATTGTAAATAAATTTTTGTATTTACTAAAAAGGATTTAGAAAACATAATTACTAATGTTAATTGCTACTTAATAGACTAGACTGTAGGCCGGCTCTATTATAAACAATTTCGTTGCATGACCAAAAAAGTAGAGCAATTTAACTTCCGACAGAGTTATGCATTCAAGATGCATGCATTTCTTAAAGAACTGATATGCGTTTTGTAGAATTTCATATACATAGATTAGCTTTGCGCGTTCTTCGTTTTTTTGTTTAGATAAGAATGGCTGAAGATCGGAGAAAATGGTTAAATTGAGGTAAGATTAAATTTAATAGAAAAGTTAGAAGAGTTAGAAAGTAAATATGTGTCGGTTCTATACTACTACTATGTATTATGTATTATATAATATACTCTCTCCTATCAGATCAGTTCCATCATAAAAAATTTATACCTGAGCACTTCTCAAGAAGAATAATTAACCAATCATAAATCAGACATGACATAAAAAAATAACGATGAGATCATGATCAGAATTTTGTAATAATTTACATAAGGTGGAGGAGGTTCAATCCGCAATGCCGAGGCATTTTTTATTGACAATGCCGATTTATACTATTTATTGTACCTCCTTCCCTTTCATCACTGCCATAAAATTAGTCTGAGGGAAAGAAGAAAAAAATATGTTCTGTTTTAAGGACTCGTACCACTTTTCAAAAAGAGACAGACACGACATAATAGCGATTGGAGAAAGAGGAGAGAAATAATAGTTCATTTTAAATGATGATGATGATGAATTGATGATGACATGATGTATTCTAATGCAATGTGACTTGATATAAAAAATGACGCAAAAAATTAAATTACTAGAATGTCATTCATTCCTCCATATTCATGATGATGATGTTCTGTATATCGTATCTATCATCTTTACAGGATTTTTCTTCTGAACCAAAACGAAAAAAAAAATAAATTCGAAGAAAGCACTTCTTTTAGGTTTAGGTAAAAATATACAATGTTGACTATGACTTTATAGATGATGGTAATGATGATGATGCGTGCAGCGTACGCAGGCAGGTCATGAAGATGATGAAGATATTGCATTTATGAAGAACTTTTAAAAATGAAATCGCCCGGACCTTTATATGTCTTGTATTGATGTATATCATTTCAGTTTTTATTTTGACAATGTATTAAACTCGATCATTTTAAGGTTCATCATTCAAGTTTCTAAAATTTAAGGTTTGAAAAGGAATTATTATTGTAAAACAGGACACCATAAAAAATTAACTTTGTAATAAAAAAAAGTGTAAAAACATTTTTAGAGTTTAAAATGTAAAAATGAATGATGTTGGTTGACGAGGAAAAAATACAATCTCTATTATGCAAACAACTTATCCCAATTTCGTGGGAATAGACCGGTACAGTTTATTTTGGAATGTGGGTCACACTACCTCTCTCTTCATTACTGTAATTATGTGCTAGCTTAGCTACTTAACTAAAACAATAAATTATTTTGTTCTAAGTCAAATATGTTGATTTAAAAATTTATCTTTCGTTTTGAGACATTTTCGATTGACGGAATTTTTTGTCGCTGAAGAAAGAAGTAAAACAAAGCTTTAAAATGGTTCTGGATACCACGTTGTGTAATTTTTAAAATATATAGAGACTAAGATGGAATTTATTTATGTATAGGCCTCTTTTTCGAAAGAGACGAGTGATTGATTGAGGGAGAGAAAAATAAAGAAATAACAATTTTAAAAAGCTGACAATGTAAACTCCATCAAAAATTACTTATTAGCATCTACTAAATCATACTATCAATATTATCACAGTTCATTTCATAACATTTATAGGCGAATTAATCAGTTTGCCATAAAGTTTGTCGTAGATAATGCCATAGGTTTGGATATAACATATATTTTACCGTCCTCCGAGTTAACTGCCTGTCTTGCAAAAGCGTCTGTGTGAGAGGGAAAATCATATTAATTAGAAACTGAGCAAACTCCTCATTCCCTTCGTGAAACACTTCGTCTAAATAAGGAAGTATCTGCTGAACAATAACTTCATTTCGGATGAGACTCGAGCTAGAGCTTTTGGATTTAAGCGCAAGTTCTATTGCATACAACGACTGAAATCCGCGCGGCAAAATGTTCACAAAGTTTACAATCCCAAGCTTGACTTTTAAAGATTCCAAAAGCTTGCGAGTAATGCTTATCATGCTCGTACGTTTTATACTGCATTCGAAGTCAGGATCGTCACTGTCATTGATGGAGGCGTTCTGGACGTTAAAATGAAGCATTTCTAGTATCCTTTGTAAAGTTTGAGAAGAAGAGCAGAGAGGAAGTACAAGGGCCACATTTCCAGTATTCACGACGGATCTAACAATTTTGTCAAGGGCAGAAGGATAGAGCCGTAATAATATTTCGGGAATCGATGTCATACTGAAATCAACCTCACCTAAAAGTTAAATAGAAAATATAATATTGTTTGCATAATCACTTGAGTGTGAGTGCAATTGATAAAACATTACATTACACATTCACTTACTTCTGAAGTATAAATTGAATACAGCCTCAACCAGTTCGTCAAAAGCAGAAATTGATGGCATTGAGTTACAGACTTCATCTTCAAAGTATTCTTCTTTGTAACGAACCAGAACCTTCTCCAAAGCCAAAGCCATTTCTGTGTAGTACTCCCTGTCCAATATTGCAGTTTCTGCTTTACCTTTCTGGGGTGCTGTTGCAGCTGAAATAGTATGCAGTAGTAGATATTTTTTCAAACAGCAGAATTTAAGAAGAGGTGAAAGCCAGAAAAAGTAAAATTTATCTTACCCTTCAACTCCTTAAGAAATGGCAGCACGTATTTCAAACCGAAATCGACTAATTGATCGGGATTTTCAAGACGAGAAACAATTGTCCTACAAGAGCTTATGTTTAGGCCCGTGATGGGAATAGACTGGAACCAAGGAGTTCGAAAGGATGTTTCTTTCGCAAATGTTTCGAGATACTTTCTCCATTCCTCATCCGCAGCGACGCTTCCGAGACAAGGCGGAAATATGTATGGCAAGGTTTTGGGCGGTCTCATAGTAGGCTGCAGATGCTTTGAGCTGGTATCTTCTTGAGCCGTTCGCTCCAGTTTCATAATCTCCTCCAGCTCATGGTCTTCGAGGAAGTCTGGGCTTCCAAAGTTGTTGCAGTTGCTATTAATTTGAACCTCTTCCGCTGGTCGAGACTTTGGCGCGATTGGTCTTGATGGTTGCAAATCAGAAGTGGAGGATCCTAACGCTAGAATTGGTTCCTTGCTTTGTTGCGTTTGCCCCAATGATGTTCTATGTTTTTGGAAACTGAATCTTTTCCCTATTGTCGATGAACTTGTCTGGGGTGGAGGCGGAGGTGTAGCTGGCTTCAAAAAAGGATTCTTCTTTTCTTGGGAAATTCTTCTGCTTTCAGGCTTCTTCTCAATCACATAACTTGGTTGAATCGTGGTTATATTTTCCAAGTCGATTGCTGCAAGAATGTCGTCATCATCATCTTCTAGTTCAAAACTGGTGGTGCTGGAATCAAATGTGGTCGCACTACTATCAGTATTTGTTGGTTGCAATTGCAATTTCGGCTCCTCTTTGCCTTTTGTACTGAAAAAATTAGTGATTGGAAGTTCTCCTTCAGCTAGAGACTTTACTGGTTTCTGCGGCTGCGAGCTGGACTTTCTCTTTTGGAAGGTTAATTTTTGTGAGGAATTTACTTTAGACGAGGGAACACTGCTAGAAGCAGAAGGCGTCTTCGAGGAACCTGAAGAAGTTACATTCGATGTATAAGACAAAGTACCGTTTTTAGAGGCAGAAGGGACTGCACATTGCTTGATGATTTCAGGTACTGGAAGTGGATCCAAAGTTTTTGACTTGCTTTTTTGAAAAGAGAATTTCTTAGTTGAAGCCTGCGAAGAGGGGACCAATGTTGACATGGACAAAGGTTTCGGAGGGTTTTTCTTCATCACAAAGGGGATACATCTTCCCTTCTGATCCGTAGGCTTTTCCGATACCTCCTCTTTTAAATGGGACTGAGACTGCTTGATAACTGGCGAAGGAATAGTGAAACTTGAATCAAAAAAGTCCTGGGTATCATCATCATCATCCAAGTCAACAACTTCCGGATTCACTTTTTCTGATGATGATTTCACCGGCGACCGACGCTCGGATGAAGGATCCGAATACTGAAGGCGAGGAATCTTTTTCGGTGGCGCCTTTCCATTCCTAGAGGAAGTAGTAGTTGAAGAGAACACCCTATTTTTCTTAACTTCCTCCTCAGCAATTGCATTTTGTTCTTGCGCTATAATTTTATCCAGATCAATTTTCGAGAAGAAATGATCATCGTCATCATCATCTTTTACTTCAAAACTGGTGGTGCTGGAATCAAATGTGGTCGCATTACTATCAGCATTTGTTGGTTGCAATTGCAATTTCGGCTCTTCTTTACCTTTTGTAGTGAAAAAATTAGTGACTGGAAGTGCTCCTTTAGCTGGCAACTTTACAGATTTCTGCGATTGCGAGCTGGACTTGCTTTTCTGGAAGGTAAATTTTTTTGAGGAATCAAATTTAGACAAAGTAGCACTGCTAGAAGCAGAAGTCGTCTTTGAAGAACCTGAAGAAGTGACATTTGATGCAGAAGACGAAATCACGTTTTTAGAGGCAGAAGGGACTGGCACAGCAGCATTTTGTCTTTCTTGAGCTGCTATGATATCATTTTCATCGACTTTACAAAGCATTAAGTCATCGTCGTCATCAAAGTCAACGAATGCTTCATTAAAATTATCCTCGAAAGAGGCACCTGGTTCTGAGACTTCACATTGCTTGATGATTTCAGGTACCGGAAGAGGATCCAAAGTTTTCGACTTGCTTTTTTGAAAACGGAATTTCTTGGTTGAATCCTGAGAAGAGGGGGTCGATGTCGACATAAACAAAGGTTTCGGAGGGCCTTTCTTCTTTAGAAAGGGGATACATCTTCCCTTCTGATCAGTAGGCTTTTCCGCTACCTGCGCTTTTAAGTCAACAAATTCCGGATTCATTTTTCCTGATGATGCTTTCACCGACGACAGGCGCTCAGATGAAGAATCCGAATACTGAAGGCGAGGAATCTTTTTCGGTGGCGCCTTTCCATTTCTAGAGGAAGTAGTAGGTGAAGAGAATACCCTATTTTCCTTAATTTCCTCCTCAGCAATCGCATTTTGTTCAATTTGTTCTTGCGCTATAATATTATCCAGATCAAGTTCGGAGAAGAAATGGTCATCGTCATCAATCACTTCGATTTCACTAATATCACACTCCATTGTTTCCTTGTATTAAAATAGTTTCAGTTTCTTATGTTAATACCTTTACTGGCCATAGTGGCCACTAATCATCGATAAGTTTAATTTGCGAACATCAGCCAATTTAATCACTGAATACAAAGCTAGTACATTTACGTTACGTTTAAAATTCAATTTTGTTTCCGTCTTCTAGAAAGTGGACAGCCAAAAAATAGAAAGACTGAACTTGTCAATTTTAATGACACTTCAACTAACTAAATGTTAACGTTATACAAAAATGAAACACCGTGTTTTACGGGATTTTTTTGGGCTGAAGGAAAACAAGTTGCTTTTGACGGAGCTAATGCTAATGCATATTTTTTTTATTTACTTTCTTTAGCTTTGTTTTGGTGCATGTGAGCTCGCCAGTCCAGTCCCGCCGTTCATGAGATGAATCTGCTCATTCGCTGAACAAAGACCTGCAATGACAAGATGCAATATATGCAAGTCTGTTCTCATTATCAGTGCTTCTGTTCTGTGCATGCATTACGCATGCTATTATACTTGAGCTCGGAGCTTTGGTACAATGGCAAAAAAAGATATTAGGTACCTATGTATTAGCTTAACTATCTGATATATATATCAGCTAGTTATGGTATTAGCCAAGGTTTCCGTTACTGAACCTTTTTCTAAGACCTGTCCTTTTTCTGAACATGAAGTTGATATTTTATCACCCAACGCTGATTGGTTAACACTTTAAAGAATTTTATTCCAGGGAAGAGTAAAGAAATTAGGTAAGTCGATAAAATTGACTAATCTCCGTTTTTGAATCGGTAGGATTAATTTTTTCTAAAAGCCAAAATATGCAACGGAAAAGTCAAAACCCGATGGACTGCGGACTGTCAAAGCTAGTAAACAAACAAGAAGTTTGTAATTGTGAAATTTGTGTAAGTAAACGAACGTGGCAGTTAGTTGTCGGTCATAAAATTGTGACGTACGAAATTAGCAAAGGATATGAAAATGGAAAAAAAGTTCGATCACCTCAAATAGCTTTGCTACTTAATAAATACTTCCTTCAAGAAATGCTAGGTCAAGTCAAGCGATAGAGTGTGTGCGATAGAAAGCGCGCTAAATGCACTTTCTTGGATGCTTTTATGAAGTGCCATGCATAGAAACAGGCAAATTTTCCCTTCAAAAAGTGACCTCAAATAGACGTAAAAAATCTCAGAAGAGCGGCCGAGACCAATTAAATGGATTTGCATTAATGAATTCGTAATGTTTTAGTCCATCTATATGCATGTTTTATCTTTGGTCTCCTCGACTGCCCTTCAAGATAGCCTTCATCACAACCACGAGCGATTCTACTTTAAACTACAGCATTAAAAATTCCGCTGACCCCGGCAGGTGGAATCCGCCTGTCGACCTTTAGATTTAAACGCTAATTTTTATTACCTATTTAGCGAGGTGATTTTGGTTTTAAACCTGGGCCCTAAGTATTACGCTATTTCATAAGCTATCTTGCTATGATCTCCGTAATCTCGTGGAATTGGCTTAAAGCAGATTTCGATTTTCATACCAATTTGGTTGAGTGGTTACAGTTGATGGGATTGTGCAGAAATTACAGCGTCATTATGTAACGACGGTTTGTATCGAATTTCTGCTCAATCCGACAAACCAAATGCCAAGCGAGGTCTTTGCCCCAATCAAAGACTAATATTTCTTTATGAAATATGTTTTGAATGACGATGGGATTGGGATCGGTCCAACATGAATGATTAAAAATTGTTGAGCACCCATAAAAATTAACAAGTCGCTTTTCTAAACCCGAGGTCGAGACCCATCATCAGTCTTCATTCTGAACAGTCAAGATGAGGGACCATGTAATACAAGTAGCTCTTATTCATGTCACTATTTTAATGGTAAGTCCCTGTGCCCTGCACCAAACTTGCATTGCAGTTCATTAAAACTGACTTCATTATAATGCATGCATGTTATTTTCATCATTTTAGTTTACATGTGGCGTTTTCTTCGCCTTCTGGATATATTTCCTAATATGCTTTGAGGCAATTAGCATATACCAGTTGGTTGGCTACTACATTTTATTCTTTATATGTGGTATCAACCTCTGCATCGTCGGACCGATAACGTTTCACATTTTGAAAGTGGAGAACGGTGATCCATGGTGTTTGAGGATTGTGAGCACAAACAAATAGAAAGTTCTATAACCCTTCCTGTGTGAAATAAAAATGTCAAAAAAGTTCTTGTTTCATCCTTCAGTAGATGCTATTCGTTTACATACTCCTGTTCTTAGGAAGCCTTCTTCCTACCCCATTTCTCCTTAATGTTATTGCCAAGGAGGAGGAGACGAAGAGCTACATTAAGGACTTTTACATGGTGGAAGGGCGTCCACCTTTTCTCATGGACTACATTCAGAAATCGAGGGTATCAATAATTAAACTGGCTCGATACATTAAATTTTAACATGCGTGGTTATAATTAGATATTTGTTACTCTTTTAGCACTGCTGTGGATATGGAAGCTACAAAGATTACTTCAGAGACCCAAAGGTAGACATAGATGTTGAGTCACCTCTCCCAGAACCGGTCCCAAAGTCTTGCTGTTTGCAAATGTCAATGGGCTGCGAAAAATCGTATACTCTAATTTACAAAGAGGTTAGGGACTTCGGACATATGATTTATTTAAATTTCTGATTGCTTAAGATTTTGAAAACGTGCTTCGGCCATTTAGGGTTGCTTATCTTCCTTGAATTATACATTAAAATCCCTCCGTGTGGAGCACCCGTATCATGGAACTGGATTCTTTCCGGTGATACTCTTGCCCTTAATTATTCCTCTGATCCACATACTACTTGTGTGCTTCTTGCACGATGCATTCGCAACCATCATCGGACAGAGAAATAGAGGCGAGGAGAAAGATGAAAGCGAAACTGACGAAGAGACTGGTGGAGGAGGAGACGTTTCCCAATCGCAGTCTGTGGAAAGCTCTCATCATACTCATTCCCGTGCAAGCTTGACGTCTTACGATTCAGAAGGCACGGCAAGATCACTGTCTGAAGACTTCAGCTATGAAGAAAGGAAAGCTGAGGAAGAGAGGAGACACAAAAAGAAAGCTGCAAATGATGAGAAAACGAAAGAAGCCAATAATGGCCAAAAGGAGAAGAAACAGCCATTTTTCAAAAAGCAATTTCAAAAATTTTACGGCTTCATGAAGGATCACACGCACAAGACTTCAGCGAAAGCAGAAGAAAACTTTCAGAAAGAACTCGCGTCTCACTCTCAGTATTCTGACGAGCCCTTCGAACAAGATCGTGAAAGTATTCACAGTCGCGAACCTAAAGAAGCTCCAGCGAAGCCTATACAGGACGCAGCAAAACCTAAAGAAGCGCCACACCATATTGAAGTTAACTCCGATAAGCTCATAACGCTTCACTCCAACAAAGGTAAGGAACGGGAGAAGGACAATCACGATCACAATCATCGCCACCATGAAGACAGGCAGTCACATGATCATTCTCGTGATTCGCAAAGACACCACCACCACCATCATCATCAAGATCCACACCATCATCATCACCATTCAGAAATTGATATCCCATCAGCTACTCAGCACCGCATGGATGAATTGGATAAGCATCTTCAACAGGCTCTTCGTAATTTAGAAATACAACAAAAACAGATCGCCGCTCCACAACCTCCTCAACAAGCTCAAGTACATGTTCCAGTCCCAATCCAACAACCTCATCCCAGACCAGCTCCTCCTCCACAACACCATCATCATGAAGGCGACTTTCACCGAGATCATCACGGACGGCCACATCATCACCATCAGGAACCCCATCACTACGCAGGACATCATCACCGCGAAGAATTTCGAGATCACCACCATCATGGAGGGCATCATGATCATCGGCACCGTCACGAGCACAGTGGAGGAAATCATCACCATCATCATCATCATGACAATCATCATCATGATCATCATCGGGACCACCACAGGGGTCACGATCTCCACAACCGCCACGATCACCACCACCACGATCATCATAATCATCATCATCATGGAGGTCACCACCATCGCCATTAATAAAGCCAAGTCATTGAATTTAATGAAGGCAATGCCTACTTAAATTTATTTGATTTCTAAACTTGTTGTTTCATAGTTTCAAGCTCAATGCATGCAACATTCTTTGGACTAGTTTTGTAAATTAGAATTTGTAATTGAGAACAGGTCTACTGTGGATCCTTTTGACGGATTTCTCCGAAGACAGATCTGATGTAGACTGGCTCGTTCAGCCTGCTTTCCTGTGCTTCATTAGCACTGGCAATGGCCTTCTTTAATTCTTTGTCTGCTTTGCTGAAGCCATTGGTAAACAGATTGGTCTTTTCGGTCCACTTAGGAATTTCCTCCTCCTCAACGATAACCTGCCTCCTCCTGCTTTTCCACCAAGCTCGAACAGTGAGAAAGTAGATAAGCTCAATGAAACTGAGTCCACTGAAGCCCAAGCAAAGTCCCATGAGACCACCCGTGTTTGCTACAATTTGTTTGAAATAATTATTAAAGTAAAATCAATGCTTTTAATTGCTGATTAGTGTGACCCTTCTCGTTCTCACCAAATAAATCGGTGGGTCCGTACAATTCCTTCCTGACTTTGGCGTAGAAAGAATCTTCACCAATATACACATGTACAATGCTCACATCCTCGTCGGACCTAGCGTCACATTTCCCTAAATTACGTTAAGACCCGAGTTGTCCATTGCTTGTGAATACATATTATTATCACGCATACCACCCCGGTGCACTTCCATTTGGGTATCTCCAGACCCCTTTACGGATACTCGAGGAGGTTACTTGTGGCTCATATGCCACTTCCGTGCAGCTTTGCATACACATCGGACACTGGAATCCATTTAAAGTTTTACGGAGAT
>JAHZNI010000993.1:0-14396 GCA_027744415.1 Seira ritae
AAAAAAATACTTTTTGGAATACATACTGCTATCACATCCATGTCATGTGCGTTGCGTTGACCACAGCTTGCAAAACCACTGGAAGGACACATGAGCAGTTTCCGTTCATTTGGCAACCGTTCCTGTTCCAACTAAATGCGTACATATGTCCTGATCCTGAAGTTTCCAAAGCAGCCATGGCCATGTCATGTCATGGTCATGCCACAAAATAGGTAATTCCCTTGTGTATGATTTTCACGTGGATTGGATTATCATCATCAGGGATGTCCATAAGCTGCTTAGCAAACCCCAAGCTCTCCCATCAAATGCTAGATATTCCTCCATTAAAAACTTTTTCTTCCGTCTTAACGATGTCATTAAAGCTTGAATAGAGTATTTTAAGAATAATAATATCCAAACAAGCTGGTATTTTTTATTCCGTTAATGATATGTAAAGAAAGAATGTTAACAATACCTTCATTTTGTCATCATTAGTCAACCAACTCGATCGACCGCGTCATTGCCATCATCATCGTCATCACCGCACCACCATAAGCTACCTACGGAGTATTTAGTGCCATCATTTTTTCTTCATGTTTACCTTCCTCCATCTTGATTCGATATTGTACAATAATAATAATAGCCAGAGACCAAAACCACGCACACCACCGCACCACGACTACGACCACCACCCATGCCATAAGAAGAGCTTAAGGCCTGGAGAATATCTAATAATACCTCTACAATCTAAAAAAAAAGTAGAATGAATGAATGATAAGTCACACAATCCGTGTATTTCTTCTCAGGAAAAAATCTATTTCTTTTTTCTTTTCAATTTTCAATGGTCTTGTGGTCTAGTCTGCTGCTCCACTCGGATTTCACATAGATCAGCAGTAGACGCAGTAGTCATGTACATACCTAGTCGGACGGACGGAGGAGCAGGGAGTTTTTTTTGTCTGGGGGAGAGGAGACATGGCGTGATAGTTACGTGATCGTTATTCCTCGCCGAGATTATTAGAGCAAATTGAATTGAAGCGTTATTACACCGATCACGTGCTGGGCCGTCAGATTATTTCCTCTTGCTTTGGTTTGGACCTACATTACATACTACCAAAACCATAAGAATTACATACATACAATAGTGCGCATCTCACTTTCGGGATTTCCCAATACATATATGTATCTTCAATACATACTCGACTGTGATACAAATACTATTGAGACAGCAGCAATTTGATAGGTATATCCAATCCAATCCAGTTGAAGTTTGAGAAATTATATGGAACAATTTTTTTTTCTTTTCTAGTTTGTTTATCCAAAAAACGGAAATAGTGCACCTAAACAAACTTGTTCTTGGTTTTACGGTTCGTTTGCCAACTTTTTTTTTCAATCGATAAAAACCCACATCCAAAACGATAATGTGTCAGTGTATTCCTAGTATTCTATTGTACTGTAGGTACCTTATGTAAAGTAAAGGAATGATGATGATGACGACGACCCTCAATGGGGAATAAAATGTATGGATATGGATATAAAGTACATAAAAAAGTAGGAAGAAATACAACTCTCCAAACTCATTTCCCAATTCTTTGAACTAAAAAAATAACAAGAAAAAAAGTTCGCGTGTGTGATGATGTGACGGGATGCTAAAATCGAATTTTCAACAACAATGGCACACATAATTGAAACTTGTCGTTTGAAACTAGCTCTTTTGTGTCTTTACTGGAAATATTAATGATGACAATTTTTTTTCCTTCCCGTGAATCGTAATGCTTTATTATGCAAAACTTAATATTCTGCTAAGAATACAATAAAGGTTTGAAAGACTGCTCAAATTTTTTTCCAGCTATTTTTTACTTGTTGTTACTCTATTCATCCGGAGAAAATAAAGGATTTTCGCTGAAGGGGATGTTTACTTTTTGCCTTGCTTTCTAATTTGATTTCGCTGAATTGTCATTTTTCTAAGTCATTAAGTCTCGTGGGAACTTGTGATTGTGAGGAGGGGAGGGGAAGATTAATAAATTACGTGTGAACTGGAGACATGCACACATAATGTAGTGTTGTCCCAGAATGGAGAAAATGGAATCCGTATTCTTCATTGTATTTCTAAGGAGCTTAATTAAAATAGGAAATATATTATTGGTCACTGACTAAGTGAGAAGCTGAGAACGAGGACATGCACGGGAATGTCATTTGCAGGAATAAATATATGTCAGCAGCATCATTTGTTTGGTGGATGATTGATTGAGTTGGTCATTGTATCAAAAAAAAGTTAGATCAATTTTCATATATATTTTGTAATTACGAAGAATAATTTTTTGATGAATGCTGTAAAGGATTCATTAAATATGGAACTAAAGTTGCAGCTGAAGTTACTTCAATGCAATGCATTATTCAAATAAATTCAATGCTTTAGCGAAACCTAAACTGCTTACACCTTAAATGCCAAACGAATGAAAATCGTCGGTGGCCGAATTAGGTGAACGATTAAGATGGACGCATTTCGTGTAGGTCTTATAGAAGCTTTGATTGTAAAGGCAGAGCGAAAGCAGACAACTTCAATATCTTGCTTAATAACTTGTTCATATCCTCAAAAAAAAATCCTATTCATGATGCTGCACTCAACCACTGCAAGGACTGTAAGAACTCTGTTCCTTGATTTGGATCTTATACATCAATAAAATCTAGTTCAAGACAAAAATCATTCATTCTTAAACTTTTTTTTCAAATAATCCAAAGTAATTTCTCGTAAATCGTCAAGAAATCTTTCTGATGAAATTCTTAATTCATTTTAACTATTTTCCATTAATTTTTCTTTTTTCCCCTTCCATTCTTGAAGAGTAAGCATTTTCTTCTGAGGATGGGATGAAATAACTGAATAAGGAGAAAAAAGAGCAGGAGCGACGCAATTTTTCTCCTTCCACTGATTTCCCATTTCTTTAAAGCAATTACTTAATTCAACATCTGAAACTGGATGTGACTGGAGGGAGCAAGAACCTTCATTCTCATTCTCTCTAGGCGCTTCTTTTCCACGTAGAAATAGTATATCTGCTGAGATCTGCTCTGCTTTGCTCAGTTCTAATGACAATGAGAATGAATTTGATGTGAACAATGGAATTCAATATTTTTAGTTTTCCTCTGACTCTTAGTCTTAGAAAAGAAGGTGAATGTGAAAAGAATAACTTTGGCTGGAGGGAGGGGCGAGTGGTGGTGGAACTGAAATGTAGAAAATTCTCGGTTTATGGCAGGTCTTTTTCTTCTTCATTCATGAAAATCGGGTTTGTTTATTTTCAACTTCAGTAGATACACGTCCAAAATATTTATTTTCTTGGAAAATAATTAAAGTTAAAATTAGTAATCAGTTTGTAAGGCAAAGGAGAGTACAGTCAACTCTCTCTACGACGAACATACTAGGGCGGAGTGTATTTGTTCGCACTAAAATATGTACGCTTTAGCTAAGACGAACATGTTCGCATTGAGAAAAATAGACAATAAGTAAGCAGTGAAGAACAGCATATTATATAGATAATAGTTTATTTATACAAATGATTAATTCTCTTGCCAAATTAATTTTCCTTCACAAAATGATCGGAAACAAGAAACAAGTGACTGTTTCGCAGTTTTCAAACGAGAAGTCAAAACGTCTTTTTAAATCTTGTTCAGAAGAGATATATTTTGGCCGTGATTATTACAACGCATAAAACTGTTAAGAGTTTTAATTGCCTTTCACCTTTTTCAATCTTGTAAATATTATCTTTAGTTTGTCTGAAGTAGAAAACGAGCTTTTAACTATCTTTCCCATTTATTAAAGTTTTGACAACTGGAAAATATGAATGTTGACGCTCGAAAATGCAAATGAAAAATGAAGGGACAATTTCTGAATGCTTATGAATTCCTGCAAAGGGTAAAGCGTATTGTCTTCTCATTGTAGTGCTCATTATAATCCTCACGTTGTTCCAACATTTATGTGACTCACTATGATTTTGTTAGGCTAGCTGGTTAAAAAACAGGCCTAAGTACCTAATAGACGAATAAAAAGGGTGAAGTTTTGTAGGTACCTTTGAGAAACATTCTCAGTCGACTTTCCTTTATGACAGCAGACCTTTCTTAATGCTTGTTCGCTTTAACACACTGCTATACCTGTTGGGGGAGCGGGACTATTACCGGCAGCTAATTCCCGGTGAGATATTCCCAGCGCTATATTGCTCTCTTATTTATGTCAATGTCATCTCAATCCAGAGAAACGTATGCTATTGAAAGCTATGAATTGATTTGTTATTCTCGACCATGAGAGCATAAACAGGAGCCCAAGCTTTCGGTTAGATAGATTCAGCTCCAAATAGTGTGTAAAACCTTTGTAAATTGATGTGGCGGGTATTTAATGGAGGTGGTAGTTGTGTATGCTGGAAATTAAATCGGCCGGGAGTTACAACGGGCGGTAACGAAACTGGCCGGAAATTTAGACAGGGGGAGTTTTCCTGGCCGGGAATTCGGCGCTGGGAATATCTTGCCGGGAATTTATCGCCGGGAGAAGTCGTAGACTCCCCTGTTGGGACTCAGAAAACTGTTCGTACTAAAATTTGTTCGCATTAGTCATGTTCGTTTTAAAGTAAAAAATTAACATTGATTATCATATACCTAAATTGGGGCGACAAGAATTTGTTCGTGATAGAGTATGTCGTCGTAGAGAGATCATGAAGTCAATGTTGCTGAAGAAATTATGCGCAATAACCTTACAGTAGATTCGACCATACAGAGTAACTTCCAGTTCCAAAGCCTACTGTAAGAAATTTTGGAAACGATTGTTCTATAATATGTGTAC
Organism: Seira ritae; assembly: GCA_027744415.1. NCBI lineage: Eukaryota > Metazoa > Arthropoda > Collembola > Entomobryomorpha > Entomobryidae > Seira > Seira ritae. The sequence continues at coordinate 4,802 of JAHZNI010000993.1, forward strand.
AGTATCGTTTCATAATACAATTCGGAATTTATGATTCCACAAAATACACCAGCAGCAACAACCCTCCTGCCATGTCTTGCCCCAAGCTCCTATATTTCTTCTTCCCAGAATCAATCTAAGAGATTAAATGAAGAACGTGCGCCCAGGAAGAAAATATTACGTAAGTTCCAGTGAAAGTCTATTAAACCGCCAGGAGCTACTCTTCCGAAGGTTTGTAATGTCGAGAGAGAAACAAAGTGTGCTTTTAGTTACCTAATATGTATGTACACGAATAAAAAACAACGTTCTTCTTCTGAAGAAAAGCAAATAGTTATTTAAAACATTATCAAACTACCTAAAACTAAGCTCTCTGGCTCAAGTCATCTAGAGAGAAAAATATATAAAGGGATAGTCACGTGCCATCGTAAATTACGCAGTAGCTTGTAGCCGGAGCAATCAAACGACTCAGGTTCCTTAAGGAGAATGAACCATTCTCATCGGATCTTTTTAAAACAAGAAATGCTCAAAACCAAAACGTGAAAAGGAAAAAAAATGGGAGTAGAAAGGAAAAGTGAAAGGGGCAAACTTTTTCCTTTTCATGTGCAATAACAAGAGGAGAAATCGCAATGCAATGTATTCTTTTGCCGTCGTAGTCGTTTATTTCATTTCAAAACATTCCACAAGTATTATTTCGTAACCAGGAAAAAAAGTTCCTTATGCTTTGCATTTCATTGTTTGGGAAGGTTTGGCTCTTAGCTCGTTCAACTTTAAAATGCGCACACATTTTGCGTCTCATCTGAAATTGGAGGAAAAGTAGTTATACAAGCGGCAGTAAATGAAACGCAAGTGACTGCGCATTTTTTCCCCAGAATGAACTCCGACAAGGAAAATGGAGAAATAGAGAGGGAGGCTGAGACTGGCCAGACATCTGAAATAAATCTTGAAATTAGAGAAAACAGAATGAGGCTCAGGAAAGAAAAAAGAAAATACAAAATAGCCTCAAGTGGAATGAGCATGGAAGGAGAGGGAAAATGGAAAAGCGTATATTCTTGAGACCTTGGACCATGGAAAATGGGAAAAAGAAACATTTTTATTTTATACAAAAACTCCCTTGTAATTTTCTTCCGTTCGGATATAATATTATGATCAGGGCCAGAGAAATGGAAAGAAACTGACCATGTTTGTCTAACCTTCCTTGTGTATTTGCCGATGGAGGAATCCACAATTTTCAAGGCTTATTTATAATTCTAAAAACCTACCTCGTTAAACTTGTCCTTTGCATGGGCAATGGGCATGAGTCGTGGTTTTTTTAGAGAGATTGCTTACGAAAATTCCCTTTTCCTCGAGGACGTATGCTATCGATACTAAAAAACTAATTTTCTGAGAAACATGGCCACATGGCAGTACCTTCAACATTTTCCCTTGTTTTGCCTAAACAATGGAAAGTTGTACACGTCCAGTTTGTAGCGAGCATTGCATTACATTGACACTTTCTATTGAAGAGACACGCAATTCCATGCGTCGGACGGAATTTTTGCTGAATAGAATATTTTTTCTCATGATGTAGCAAAAAAAAGTGCTCATCCTTCATAGGTTAAGTAGTAGATATAATGCAATAGAAAAGAGTTTAATTTATTGTTAGACATAGACACTGACACGTCCCAAGGATGAATGTTTGGCTGTGCTTCGTTTCGTTTGATACAAAAAAAAAAATCAATTACACTTGCTCGTCTAGAAATGTATTGTATGTCTGAGTCTGGCTTGGCGGAAAAAAGAAACTTTGTTTGCTGCTGATTTGGAACGAGTAATAGAGTTTCATTGTCAGTTACAAACATATGGAGCTCTTTTGTTTGTAGACAGTAGAAAGTTTCTAAAAATTGACGCAGTTACATATACTAAATACTGTTGCAGTACTCGTACTCGCCTGTTTTTTTTTCAGACCAGACTAAAATTAGAAAGAGTAGAGTTTCATTGTCAGTTACAAACATATGGAGCTCTTTTGTTTGTAGACAGTAGAAAGTTTCTAAAAATTGACGCAGTTACATATACTAAATACTATTGCAGTACTCGTACTCGCCTGTTTTTTTTCCAGACCAGACTAAAATTAGAAAGTTCTGTTTTCGCCGAAACTGAGAGTGTTCGAGAAAGTTTGGGAGTTTGCAATGCAATGCGTGGGTGATTTAATTTAGAATTTATTTATTTGATAAATGAATTATTTAATTGGGAACGCAGTATAGCCTCGCGGTATTACGTTGTCTACCCACGTGCCTGTGGTAAATACATAGATGCCTGTCCTGTCGTTCTGTCTTATTAGTCGTGCTGGCGAGTGATGGATGTTGCATCACTAATCAATCTTGTGCCAAATGTCTCTTCCAACTTAAATGCAATTTCATCAGCTTTTCTTGAATGGCGTAGGTAGGTAGAACGTACGCAGGAAAATACATACCACAGACTAAAAACCCACAGCAAATCTCTTCCTTGCATAATACTGAAACATACCTACTTAGACCTTTTGTCAGTACTCAGTACTAGTACCTATTAAAACTTCCTTCCGATGTCCATTATTCCTGAATGAAGTATGTACCCAACCCCTGCTCGGCACTCATCTTCTTTTTTTAAAGTAGGTTGGGTGTAATGAACTTTGGAATGCTGACGTGCCATATATGTACCTGAACCGAGTGTGAACATTGAATATCTAGCAAAGAAAATTAATTATTCATACAACATCCCACATAAAAAAATCTTGGTTTTCTTGTGCTAGAATGGATTTAGTCGTGATGCGATGTGATATGCGATGCTTTAACTGCACTGCGTTTATCAGTGTTTGTTTCGTTCTCCGCGTTTTACAGTAATTGCGCAATTAAAAGGAACACGAATCGTTTGTGATTTTCCAGGAGAAGTGGCAACACCACTGCTGCTGCTGCACATGACTTTCAAATCCACAACTTATCCGTAATCATCGGTGCTTGTGCTTAAATGCTTTCGTCATTCAATGGCCTGCTAAGCTAAATTGTTCCAAGAAAATAATTTACGTGGAAAGCGAGAATCCGACTTGTACTACGCTTTCACGTAATAATAGGTACATATACATATGTATATGTACAGGCATTTTGCTAGTTGCTACTTCATTCATCCATCTCGAAGAAATATTTGAATTGGTAGGAGACTCGACTACGACTACAGTAATAACAGTAAAAGTCAACGAAGCTTGTAATCTATAATGATACTGTGTTGTTCACTTAATCATTCTGTACGATTACTTTTTAGCTAAGCTGACCCAGAAAACGGTACATTTTACACGTTTTTTACCCAGTAATAAGTCACTCACCCACCAAAAAAATCCCAAAACCAGAGCAGTGTAGCAGCATCAATGTAGCTTCTCTTCTTCCTTCTGGAGAAACAGAAGACAGTACCCACATTTCCGCCATCCCGACTGACAGGCATTCGGGAAAAGTAAAAGTGAAAGCATGATGTAATATAAACCCTATAATATCTATGTACATGCATACGAAGCTCGCTTTCATTTCCAGTCCGCATGTAAAGTAATAATGAATCTGATGAAGAATCTAAATATGTGATACTTTTTCCCAGCAATTTTCATAAACTGAAATTGTTCATCTAGATGGAAATGATGATAATGTGTTGCTTGCTACTACACTTTTCTCATCTCGAGTTTTTTTTCCCAACGTGCTGCTACAGTACATATGTATTCTCATTCTTATTCTCATCTTCCCTCTCCCTTTTCTCAAGTGCTCCTATTCTTTTTCTTGAACCTTCCTTAAAGTAAGGTGAGAAAATGCAGAAGTTTTTAAAGTACTTTTACCTCCTGGGTAAATAGTATCACACGCAAGAAGTAGGCAGGCAGGCACGACCGAAGCCTGTAGATGAGTACGTGTACGAGTGGATTTTTTCTTCACTTTCGAGGTGAAAAATTTGTAAATGTTTTGCCACAATATGCTCTTCTCCCCACCGCGTTCATTAAAGAAAATATTTTTATTTTGATAATATCCTTATTTGTACTCCAGAGCTCTTGTAAACTCTACACGGCAAAATATTAAAAGAATGTAATAATATCTCCTGCATTCCTTGCAGGTGTGTGTCATATCCACACACTCCCCCCTTTCCCTCTCATAAAAGCCATAAAAGTGCTCACTTTTCGTACATAACAATTTCATCTCGCTATTTAGGTAAAGGAGGCAATGCAATCCTGCAAAACTACAAGCGGTTGTGGCTGTTTAGAATGAGAAGGTGTTGAATTTCGCTCCGCCGCGAGTTAAGTTAAGTTGTTCGTAAAATAATCAAAATGATTTTTTTACTCCGTCACATTTGCACAATAAAAAGATTATTGTGAAAACAAAAATAGCAAAGAGGAGAAAGCTGGAAATAGAGAGGGAGAGGAGGGAAAAAAAGTTTTTAAAAGTGTAGCTCAACTATTTCAAAAGGTATTAAATGTGATAATTTTATCGGACTTTTTTTTACAACTTCTTCCCCGGCTATAATACTTACCACGCCCAACTCAAGAAAAAACAATATAAAATGCACGGGGTGCTTCAAGCAATAGAGTAATAGTGTTAATCTGCAACTTTTCGAACGCATTCTGAATCCAAGATAAAGGGTTAGGAAATAGTGCCATTGGATTGGACTGGTGGAATGCTCTCCGCCATACCACACATAGCTTGGTAATAAAAAAGATTTTTTTCTCCAGTTTTTTCCTTCTTCGATGAAAGTTTTTTACGAGTAGACAAATGAAAATCTATAAACACATGACTTTTTTTTACCCAACACAAGGAACTTATTTATTTGAAAAGTTTACTCATTTCCGGAGAAAGCTTAGACACATTAGTTCTCTGCTGGGGAATAATTTGTAAGTGTGAATTTTTATTCGGAATGCATGTCTTGTAAATATGATATATTATCCTTAGGATATTCGATCAAATCCGTTTTACAGAAACCTATATAATATGTGGAAATTCCGATTTGCAAATAGTTTTGAAATTGGCTATTGACGCTTGCAATGGCAAGTCAAAAGCATTTTCGATATTAATTTTCACTGAATTCTTGACTCCTGTCCTGTCAAGTTTTCAAGGTCAAGCTGTCAACGAAATATTATGCAGATGGACACATTTTGAATAATTTAATTCAGCTTTAAAAATTAATTAGTCTGTCATAAGCCAGTTAAAACTTTGAAACTTTTCTTCAGCTTTCGCTTCCATTCATCATAATATCAGTATTATGCCATATTGCCATGAACTATTATGAACCTTTGACCTATTGTCCTTGGTTGTTTTTATTTTTATTGTAATTTCACATCAACCAAAGTCAAATGGGAAGCCGCAACAGAAACCTTCATTTAAGGAAATTTGACACCGTCATCCAATAACATTATTATATGCTACTTGATGCTAATTTTAAGCGAATGACCTAACGTAAAAAGCAAGTTTCATTTTACTTCAATACTTAAATTCATTTGAGGTTAAATATGAGCACATTATCAGCAGATTTCCTAAAGATTTCTGTGAATTCCATGACCTCATAAGAGGACGGTGTGTGCTACCTACTCATTTCATGAGATAACAACTACTCCTCCTGTAATTAATTCTATGTAGCTTTGTGATCAACATTTAAAGATGGAAACAAAGGAAAGCCTTTATTAACTGCGTAGCTAAGCTATCGCATTTCAATATTATGCCTTTATGCCATTACGGAACATGGCACAGGAATAAAAGCCATCTCTGACGAAACAAATGCGTCGGTGATAAAGCAGATACAAGTTGCTACAAACTCTGGATGACAAGGGCTCGTTTGCTTTTGTCAAGTAGGGAAAAATGAATGTTTTAAGCCGCTTTCCTCTCCACCAACGTCCTCGTCAAAGTCAAAGTCATGCGAAACCAGAGGAAAACAGTTTTGAATGATGAGAGGCTGAAGGCATAAAGTGAAATTCAGAACCAAAACTAAAACTATCCCTCAATATTTTCGATNTGAAATTCAGAACCAAAACTAAAACTATCCCTCAATATTTTCGATGTTTTCTGTTTTCACTAAGCAAACATTTCCCTCTCTCTCTCTCTCTCTCTCTCTCTCTCTCTCTGGAGTAATGTGGTATGGTATATGGTGTGGCGAGAGAATGAGATTTTCCACAAACATCGAGAAATTTACTTTGATCTGTAAATGCCAAATGAAATCTCACCTCTTGGCTTATGTCTTTGTGTCCTACTACTACTACTGCTGGTTCGGAGAGATATAACAAGTTTTGATATCACGAGCTCAATCAGTGAAAGCAGAGTGAAAGCCTTCTTTGCTGGTTTGGGTTTGGATTGGAATTTCGTCTCTACTTTACTTTCCCCTCACTACTAGATAGTCGGTCGAATATGTGTATTGGCTTAAGCTCAAGTTTTTGTTGGATTCATGATATGCTTACTTCACTCAAGAAGACTCAAGAATATACAAAAAAAATTTCCGAGTGGATGTTGGTTCGTTGGTGTTGGCAGCAACGTTAACGTTAGCGGTGTTGATGTTGCTGTTGTTGTTGCCGGTGGTGTGGTGGTAGTTGAAAGAGTTGACTTTTTTTGTGATTTGCAATATTGCACAGGATATTTGATGATGTTATGTGGAGATTTGGCTTCGCTTGGCTTGGCTTGGCCTGGTCTAGCTTTCACTTCCCCTACTTTTCGCGGTCTTACTTACTCTTCAGTTTTTTGCCGCTGGAGTTGAAGTTGTTGAGTCAGAGTCAGAATCACTCCCATTTTAAAAAGATGCTGATGGAATGAGAGAAAGAGAGAGAAGGAGGCGAAATGAAAATGATCCTATCGCATCCATAGTCATAGTCAACAGTCGTAATCATATACTACATATTACCTACAGTAAAATGGTATGGAGATTTGAGATGGTATCCTTCATAATATACCGGCTAGACTTGACTAGACGCAGGGAGAGAAAGGTATTGTATGACATGAAGGGTTACACAAAAGTTTTTCATCGCTTTATGCTACACTCCTTCCTGTTCTTTTACCCAGCCCCAGCCCTACAGTGGAAAGATACAGTTTCTGGTTACTGCTGGTGGCTCTGGTGAATGTGGTTTTCAATACTTTTTTTCTGAGAGAGGCAAAAAAAGTCAAGTTAGGAGGAGAGAAGTATGAATAACGAAGCCTAATTCACAAACCGTAAAACCAATAAGGAAACCACATAAAAACAAACTTATTTTTGTGTGCCTATGGATTTTTTAACGCAATATGTAGAGGGGAAAGAACTGCTTGTTTTCTCTACGTTACTTGCTGGTTCCTTTTGCTTCGAGCTGTAGGTCGGTAGGGACTGGGGAATTGCTCAAAAAAAGGAAAATGGGTAAAGGAGAAAGTAGAAAGTAGAAAACGACAAGGAGAACATCAATAGGATTTACTCGACCTTTTTCTAAAAAAATATGAACCTTCAATTTATTTGTAAAATGACATATTTTTGTCTAGAGGTCGAGAAATTTGAATATATAAATATATTTTTAACGAGATGTCAAAATTTACTCGACCTTTTTCTAAAAAAATATGAACCTTCAATTTATTTGTAAAATGACATATTTTTGTCTAGAGGTCGAGAAATTTGAATATATAAATATATTTTTAACGACATGTCAAGACCCATTACCCTTTTACCTTCGCTCGGCAGCACTTTTCAATACATACTTTCCTTTGGGATCGAGCCATAAATTTAGCAATCATAAATTGAGTAAATTGCGTAATAGTGGATTCTGTGGAAATATACTTACGCAATATTCAATATATATCGTCTGGTCTAGTTGGAGTTGGAGGTTTTTAGGGTTCGCAATCTGGAATTTTTGATCGGCCTCCGTCGCCATGTGTCATCTTGTCATGGTCATGTCACTTGAAAAGTAATAGGCTCTGCGAGTCTGCGAGGCCTTGTACATGCTAACGTACATAGGTAGTGTGAATATATTTGTTTTCCAAATCGCCTTTCGGTTTCGGTAGTGTAGTAGCTGCATGCAGTGCTGAAAAATAAATTATGAGTAAATACATACATGCATAAATCCCTTTTTTTCGTGGTTTCGACAATCTAATCGGTAGACTGGATGATGGTGGTGGTGGGCGGTATTCTGAGAAAGCTTCAAGGAAAAATCTTGAATATTATATTTTTGTCTTCAGCGTTCAGTCTTCCTTCATGCATCCATTATTTTCTTTCTCCACTGTCACTACAAACTAAGCAGGACGAAGTGGTGCTGTCATATGCATGACAACACTTGAAAGGATTTTGATCCACTCTTTTGACCCATCACGATCACGATCATCTCTATCCATCCTACACTCCTACTGAGCTGTTATCCCGTCAAGATGAATCTGCAATCTTCAGCTCCTCGAAAAAATGAAATAACCTTTTCCTTGCCTTCTCAATCTATTTTTCCTCTTTCAAACATAGCACTTTTTTTTTTCTTATCATTTCTTGTACATCTTTGGCCGCCGTCTGTCTTTGGCTGATATTATATTCCTTGTGGAGAGTGAAGAAAATGCACTACTACATATTTTAAAAAAGAGACAGAAAAAGCTCCAATCCGATCCCCAGCGCGCTTTCTCCTCCTTCGAGTGAGTAGTAATAGTAGTAGTAGTACAAACACTGCATAAAAAATAAACCTTGTCTTATTCAGATTCAGTGCTTTAGTTTTCCTGCGGCGGACCTTCCATCATATCAAATTCAAATAAAAAAAACGAGAATATAAACTAGGTTGACATCCGCATCCGGACTTAGGAAGTTGGAGAAAAAAAGAGGAAAGTCAATTGAACCGAACCAGAAAGAACGAACTCAAGCTCAGCTACCGCTATTCAAGCTCTAGTGCAAAAATAGAGAAAGTCGGGGAAAAAGATAGAACTTTTTTCTCTTCTTCACGCAGATCTTAACTAAGTAAGATGACAAAGTAGACTCCAGAGGAGTGGTTGCCCACTATGCGCCCCGCATTAAATGCAAGCGGGGTGCTACGCTCGCGGAATCTCAAACAGGAAAACACTTTATATATTTTCAGACTGGGGAAAAATAAAATGAAAAAAAAATTCTCTATCTAAGCAAACCAAAAGAAAACCAACTCGACAAAGTCAGATGATAGTATTGCTGTATGTATGTGAGGTGATTGAAATAGCTCGCAACTCCAATCCAGCTCAGCTCGATATACACTTTTCCAGTCTAGATGTCTGGGAAAACATGTCATTTCCATAAGTGAAATGACTTTTCATTTACGAAGGATTACTACTCGGATTTGATTTATTTTTGTGCATTCCAATACCACTGTAAAATGTAGTAAGAGTAGCCTTACGCAACTTCCCTTTTTATAACTGGACTTCAGAAATAAGGAAAAAGTCAGAGCATTTTCTTCATCGGATTTCTTTCATCTCCAGGAAATGACGGGTGCAGGTTCTAGAGACGTTAAAACAAGAACCCAGGAAGCTGCTACGAGCAATAAATGGGATCTGACGAGGTGATGCATGACTGCACTCGTGATTTTCTTAAATTGATTTTATTTGAGCTCAAGCCAAGCCAAGCCAAGCCAGCCACGTGCATTCAATTCATTTCACGGTCCGTGCTTCAAAGATCGTTCTGAAATCATCGGTTTAGAATAAAGTAAGAA
>JAHZNI010000994.1:0-11990 GCA_027744415.1 Seira ritae
ATTCATGACTTCTTCGGTAGTAGGGATTCGTTCTTCTTTGTTGAGTCCATATTAAACTAAACTCGATTCCAAGAATGAGAAAAAAATTTTAATCAAAATTGAATAAATGAGGGGACAAAAAATGGAAAAGAAAAATGCGCTTGTGCTGCTGTGCTATAAAAAGATTGAAATCAAATTATGAAAGCATAAAATGGGAGAAATTTAAGCTGCGGGAGAGAAGGACTTTAGCGATTTTTTAGTAGTAGTCCTTCAAAATGCTTTCCCGAGAGAATATTCTCTGGCTTGGCTTTTTTAATGCCTTTTTCGGTCAGTTCAGGGCCATGAAGCAAGGTTCTTACGAGATTTATGGGGATCGAAAGAGGAGGATGGGAAGGCCTTTAAAAGGTGTTAATTGTTTATTTTCTATGTGGCGCGGTGAGAGTGTAGTGTGGTGCGGTGGTTTTCTTCCCTTTAAAAGCTTTTCACTCGGCTGGCCATATCTAAAGACTTAAAACTTGAAAGGATTTCGGATTTTCTATTTTCTCTCTGTTTTGATCGGAAATTCGGTGATAAAAATACACAAATAGGTTAGAAGTTTAAAGCCCTTTTCCACTTCTCCTCACACGGCTACAAAATGCAGAGGACACGTTCCGCTCCTCAGAAGTAAATGGCGTGTGTGCTAAGTAATTGATTATGACTTTAAGATTTTAGCCGCACCACCACTAGCAGCACCACCACCACCACCGTCAGCAGTATAATCGGGACACCCGCATTTTTTACTTACAAATACTTAATGTATTTTCCCTTTCCGCGACGATCGGATCAATACCGTCTTTGGCATGGTTCGGCTTTCCATGAATGCATTAGTTTTAGTTTACCAAAACAGGTTTTATGGGAAAAGTGAAAATCTTAATTGCGCATAATTATTTTTAATTAGTACGTCGATTCATTCTGCGGTATATGGTATGGAACACCAACCAAATTGCAAAGTACTTTTTAAAATGATTTTTTACTTCCCCTCTAAATACATATATATTCGTTTACGTGTCTGAAAAATGAGCTTTTATACATTGGATTGAGAGAAGGAACATGGCATGGCATGGGAAAGAATGGTAAAATCCTCGAATAATTTGGCAAACACAAAAGTTTATGATACATTGTGTGAGCTCTTTTTAGAGATGAATGAATAATGGGACTATTTTAGCAGCCTTTTCCTATTGTATTTTCACTCGCCGACAAAAAAGAATTTACTATGGTTTAGGTAGGTAGGTAGTTGTATAGATCGAGGGTGTGTGTAGTAGTAATAGTAGTAGTCGCTCTCTGCTTCTCTCTCTTTCTGCCTTTGCTTTTTTTTCTCGGAATCACTTCATTATTGTTTTAGTGACTTGAAACGTGAAATCATTTGCCGTTGCGAGAAAGGATTTTGAGAGGAAGTTGTAAAACTAGAATAACGACTTAGGCACGCAAGCAGGCATGGAAAGAAGCCATTAAACTTGATACTGGAAAATTAAACAAAAAAATGCTTCAGGGATGCGGTTCCGATGCTATAGTGAATGAGTAGGGACAAGAAAATGGTGACGTTTACATAAAAGGGCCCACACAGAAAAAAAATTTACTTAGGTAATAGTAGTTCGTGTTTCATGAGGATAGAGGTGGTATGGTTCTGGTACTTTTTTTCCACGAGAAAGGATTTTGAGAGGAAGTTGTAAAACTAGAATAACGACTTAGGCACGCAAGCAGGCATGGAAAGAAGCCATTAAACTTGATACTGGAAAATTAACAAAAAAGTGCTTCAGGGATGCGACTCCGATGCTATAGCGGATGAGTAGGGACAAGAAAATGGTGACGTTTACATAAAAGGGCCCACACAGAAAAAATTTACTTAGGTAATAGTAGTTCGTGTTTCATGAGGATAGAGGTGGTATGGTTCTGGTACTTTTTTTCCTATAGGCACTTTCGAGAATAGTAATAGTTAGCATTTTTGAAAAAAAAACTATCATGATGGCCATCCCCATTCCATACCGTGTCAATATTTTTATAGGATGGAAGAAGCCCTCGAGAGAAAAATCATGAGCTAAAAGGCTGGTTCCAGAGCCGAGCCTCACTCCATTATCATCATGGATGTGTCAATGCTCAACTAACCGTTGATACTTTTTATGCATAAAATATATTTTAATGGCATTCTTTCTTCCTCTCCTCTGCAGCTCGNATAAAATATATTTTAATGGCATTCTTTCTTCCTCTCCTCTGCAGCTCGATGACCATTTTCTTGTGCCGCAACGCAATCCCCCTTTTTACTTTGGAAATTGGTCCCTTTGACTTTAGGTATTTGCACGGAATAAACCTCGAGTTTTTTTGAAGCTTTTGAAACTTTAAATTCTTATTCTTGTTGCGACAAAAAAAAATTTGACGATGATGATACAGTTACAGCTACTGCAGTGCTATTGCTATAGGTAATGTTGTAATGGTACTGCCACGGTTTATGCTTCATGATTGAGTTCCAAGATTTTCAAGTTACTCACTCCCATTAAATCTGGGGAAGGGACGAGACTTTCCTTTTACGGGGAAAACGAGAGCGACTCCATTATCAGTTCTTCTGCCTCGCTAAAGCTAATTCCAATAGTATATACAATATGTATATTGTGTCTTGTATCGCATTTTTTCGCAAACTGTGCTATTCTCCACGAGGAAATTGCAATCTTTCCTCGTGTCTAAGTAAATTCTAATTCATAAGGAAAAAGGTCTTTTTGAATATTTTCTCTTGTTCCCTGTTTCCATAGTGCGGCTTTCTTTTTTAGTCTGCTTTGGTTCAAAGGGAAAATCCGAGTCTTTCATTACCAAAAATACAGAGTATCTTTTATGCTGTATTTTTCTCTCAAACATAAATAGAAAATAGTGGGGGTCCTTTGTCGTTAATTATATGCTAATCTGAAAGAGAAAAAGGAAAAACTTGCGCGTTCGTGTGCTCAAGCTTGTTGCTATTAATTAAGAGCGCTACGTTTATGAGCTTCCCTTTTCGTTCTCCTTTTTGTCAACCTTTTTTCCAGAAGTAATAGAACAGCACTAATGAATCTATGATTATTATGTTGGGCTGGAGGGAACAAGAAAAAGACAGTATTTTAACGGGGATAAGCTTTATAGAATGAGTCTAGAGAGAGCAGCGCTCGTAAAATTTTAGGTATGCATATCATCATCATCATTGCTGCACGTATACATAATGGAAGTGAAATGGGATGCACGATATACCTCCTCTTGTCCATGTGTTTATGCATAAGGGAGTGAGTGTGACTTGTCTTCTCAGAAAAATTTCACTTCCCAGAGATCCGACCAGACCAAATGGAGGCATTGATGGGACAGGGTATGGTACTTTGCTTAAAGCAACAAAATATGCTGATTCCAGTTTAAATTGTAATTTGCAATGTGATCCTCCAAATTGAAAGAATGAACCATTTTTAATGATTAGCTCGAAATATTTTGAAAAAAAATCCTGAAACAGGGAAAACGTGAATTTCATGCAGATGATGATGATGATCATTATTATCTTTAAACCTGAACAGTTTTCTTTCCCGATCTCTGAAAGAGCTGACTTAGTTAGTTGCGTAAGAAATAAAAAGGTAAAATGACAGTGACACTCGCCCATCTCCTCCGGAATAAAAAGTGGGTTAAACGAATTAAGCGGGAAGAAGAAAAAAAGGCTGAGATGGTAGGAAGTCTCTTGTGCCCGTGTCTGACTGTGAGTCTTGCCTTACATCATAATAAGGGCGACAGACTGAGAAAAAAGTTCCTTTTAGGAGGAGAAACTCAAAAGTAATCTACATCTACATGCATTTTACTTCGTGGTCGGTGGTGGTGGTTCAGTAGCATCGGACACGATGCGATGGCATGCACGGTGACGGTGTATTGCATTCTGCTCCGATCAGAAAGGCGAAAATTTGGTGAAAGTAGTTTTTCGACTAAGAAATTGCTTGCTTTCACTTCCCAAAATACTATACGCGTTCTTTTGATCTGTGCGAATCTTCATTCCGCCATAAAATAAGAGGGATAGTGCTCTCTCTCTGCCTCTGACAGCTCGGGTCAAATCGAAGAGCTCAAGGAATACTACCAAACCAATTGGAGCTGCAGAGCAAAGGCAAATGGTAAATCGTCCTCGAAAAGCAAGCCCCAGCTTATTTCCCACTTCAATCGAACCTCTCTTCTTCCCATCATCATGATCATGATCACGATCATCATCATCATCATCATTCCGAACTCTCCCTATTTTTCTCCATGAATAAAAAAAGATAATGCATTCTCTTCTGCCATGTACACCACCGTGGCATGCATGTCTCCGCAATAATGTTCCTTCCGCCACTTCCCATTTTCCTCCACTTTAGACCAAAGCAAAACAATAAACAAGAAGGAAGCATAAAAAAGAATCTTTTATTCTTACATTTTTTGTCATTTACTCTCTCTTTCTCTCCCTGTGTTTTACTAGAAGTTGCATAGTGGCAAAGAAGACAATAAAAATTCCGCGCCATGCCATACCATACCACGCCATACACATTGAAGGAAGAAATTTATAATGTTCATAATAATAATTTCATAGGAAAAGAACAACTTTCTTTTTTATGGAAAGGCTGAGAAGAGAAGACGCTCACACTTTACATGAGACATAATAATTTAAGATTTCTTTTGGCTTCACTTCCACTATACTGTATAGACAAGAAAGAAGAAGAGAAGAGAAACTGCCGGGCAATGAAACCGTGTGCTCCCACCATACCATTTTCAGTGGAAAAGCACTCAAGCCTTTGGTTTTTTCAACCTCAGTGATTTACTTTCTTGGCAATGCATTGCACCAACACTCTTCCTAACTAACTAGAGTTATTTTTGTCGAATGGATTCTTCTCGGCTCTCTATTGCCGTTTTTGCCATGCCACTGTTTCGTTTATTTCCTTAGATGACGTACGGTTATTGCCTGAAGCTGAGCTGCTCTCTCCGTCCGTCCGTCCGTCTTTCACTCATTTCCCTGTCGTTCCACAGTCGAGTCGGAGAGCTGCTTCTCCCTTGAAGAAAAAAAATGTTCCACGGGAGAACAGGAAGGACACGCTCTCTTGACCTTTTCCTTTTTTATGCCAAAACTAAAACTTAGTTTTTTTTCTCTCTCATTCTAGAAAATTCATTGTCTTTCCCTCAAATAAAAAAAAAATTCTCCTCATTTTTGACGAGATAGAGAAGAAGTGTAACTTATGGTGAAATGGATGAAGTCGTTGGGTATCCTCTTCATCGTGGGCTGGGTTTTTATGTCGATTCTCTAACCTTTTTTCCATGAAGAACCACTAGAACCAACACCAGAGACCAACTCTTGTGATGTGGTTTCTTACCCTTTCTTAAATGCTCTCTTTGAGTAATGCTTATTGTCAGTGAAGGCTCGTTGAATTTCAGAATCCTCCTCAGAAAATGTTAAATACTGCTACTGTCTTGATAAAGCCAGAAATTCTTTTCTACTCAGGCCCGTGCATTGCACTGATGATGGAACGGATAGTTAATGGAAAGAAGGTTACGTTTTAAGGCGAAGGAGCAGAAGGAGGCACTCTTTTTTTCCTCCTTACTTGTTTTTTATGATATCATATTTTTCGCTTTAAAAGAGTCTCAAGTGTTCTGGTGTGATAGTAAAAAAAGCAGGGGTCCGAGCCAAAGCCAAGAAAACAGTGTCTGTGGTCTTGGTCATGAAGCGATGGCCATGTAGAAAGTAGAACTTTATGAGTTTTGACCTTTTGACCGTTGCAAAAGCTCTTAAGTAGCTTCACTTCTTTTTAGTGCGAATGGGTTCATTCCCGTGGAAAAATTCTCTTTGAAGTAAAGTGCTTCTTGAGAAGATGAAAACAGAATAGGTAGTAGTGGTACCTGAATCCGACTTTTGAAATGACGTTGACAGCAAGTGCCGTTCTTTCATAAAAAAAGTATTATATTAACGCATGTTTTTTTTCTTCCTTCGTTGACAGGCATAAACCAAGTCCAATCAGAGAATGCCCCTTCGGCCTCGGCGCTGACGAAAGTCGTCCCTTACGGATATGGTGGATACAGCGGCGGCGGTTCCTCTCTGAATTCCAACCACCCCAGCTCGTCGACGACGAGTACGAGTAGCAGTCTAATAAATAACAACAATACAACTTCAGGGAACTTCTCTGACTTGGGTGATAGTCCGTTTGAGAACAACACTTTCATCTCGACAACAGTCCCAATTGGAGACACTGCTTTTCTTAAGTGCACTGTCAAGAATTTGGGAAATAGGACGGTACGTACCTACCTACTACATACACCACCAACACCACCCTACTTCCTACACTCACAGTCTACAATGCAGACACTTTTTATGGCCCATTATTTCCCCTTTTATTGGCAATTATTTTTTTACTCCGAAAAAGCGGAATAAAGAATTATCCATCAGGGCAGAGAAGCAGGCCATACGCCAGCGAGGCGTTTTTAATTGAAACAGTTCAGCTCAAAAGATCAAGATTAAAGTGCATACTTAATTAGATTGAGATTAATTAAATATTTGCTCTGATTCCCATGAAACACTCTTTTTTGATGTCTTTAATTAGCAAAAATACATAAGAAAGTTTCGTGACACACATTTTATTGTTCAACATTAATATTTTATCCTCCCCTCTACATAAGTGAGTGTGTGCAAGTACTTCACCTCTAATGCAAATATTTTTTTCCTTGTATTTCACATCGTTCTTCCAGATATCAT
Source organism: Seira ritae (assembly GCA_027744415.1). Classification (NCBI taxonomy): domain Eukaryota; kingdom Metazoa; phylum Arthropoda; class Collembola; order Entomobryomorpha; family Entomobryidae; genus Seira; species Seira ritae. Next base: position 6,713 of record JAHZNI010000994.1, read on the forward strand.
GGATAAGGCGGAGGGACATGCACATCATCACAGTAGATAGGATAGTAGGAGGAGATGCAATGCGATGACTCCCAATGCCCCGTACTATTCAGGATTAATAAATCCTAATATACATAGTGTATTATGTACGTTCCCTTTTATAGAGCCATCCAAACCATGAGTAATAAGCATGTTGATGGTTAATGAAGCGAAGAATTTAGTCTTGTGAAAGGCTTTTTTATACATGTTTGCTTTTGATGATGAGTCGAAGTGGATTGACTGAGCTGAGGAGGCTCAGGGAAAACAGAATGGTTCAATCTTTGGCTTTCACTCTCTGCTTTCTCCGCTTTCCCTTGTTCGCTCGTTAGAGCATTATAAGTTTGACAGAAAAAATATATTTTTTTCCGCGAGAAAGGAGGAAACTAAAAAGCAAAACATTCTTTCATGCATTCATTTATCTTTGGTTTGGTGATTGTGATGTGCGATTCCGCAGTAGCCATAGCTATTGACCGATACGAACGAGAGCCTTTGGATAGAGTACCATGACCATTCATGTGAAGCAAGGTCAACAGCCTAAATGGAATGGAATCCCTTTGATATATTGAATCAGAACAGAAAAAATTCGCCGTTCTTTAATATTATGCCTGTTTGACTACCTACCTATGCTGATTTGATTAGTGAGCTCTGATTGTTGAGATTTTGGCCGCATACCTTTCATTTGAATATTAGCATATGTAGTTATAGGTTGATGCGATGCGTGAGTACTACAGTGATTGAGCTTGAAGTGGACTGAATCGGATTCGGATTTCGGGATCGGGGCTGCGGTTCCCTTTTTCCCTTCATGACGTTTGGTGAGCGCACGTGACACAAGGGGAAAAAGTAGAAAGGGAGAGATGGGGTAATAGGGTCGCTTTGTTTATTGAGCCGTGTCTAAAAGTCTTTAGTTCTTTGTGAGGCTTACGTACAGTAAAGGGTGATATCTACTTTAATTAACTTTTTTTCTGTGGGAAATCCGATGGATTTAAAAAAGGGAGAAAGTGGTTTGGGTGTTTGATTTGACTTTTTGAAGCATAGTGTAATGCACCAAAAGAAGATGAAATGAAAGTTTGGAATGAGCCTGATTAGAATTACCTTTTCCCCAGAAGGAGTTTAATTGCATAAGCGTAATGATTGCAAAGGAGCTATGTAGTGCTTTCAAAATTTTCATTTCCTCTGCCTTGGGAAAAGTCATACCCACTCCCACAACTAAATAATTAACGATAAATGTGTATGTACATGTGCTAGAAAGACGTAATAAATTCAAATGTACTTACTGAATCTACATCATGTAATGACTCTTTGGTAGAACCTGGATTGATCGATTTGTCACGGATCAATGCTACTTGAGTTTTTGTTTGTGTGAAAATGGTTACTCCCAACGCGATACTTGAAACGCTCTTGATCAATGACAATGAGCAAAGTCGCGTCTATTTTCAGAGTTGACACTAGTTCCAGTGCTAAGCTGAGCTAGAATGAGTACGTGTTTCGCGTTTGGCGACAAGTTCTTCCTTTCATAAAAAGTTAGATGTGAAGTAGTTGTAGTATGTTCCACTATTGGAAAAAGCTCAAGTGTTGATGGTGGTTTTTGTTGCTGAGTTGATGATAGTGATGGTGATGATGGCCTGGTAGAGCTTGACTTGGCTCAGCGTGGTGACCCACTTTCTTTCGGGGGAAATCCCTTTGTAGACAGCAGCAGTCCCACAAATGAAAGAGCTTATATTTATTATTTTTTTGTGGCTTTTGTCATCAGTCATTACATCAGTATTGCATAACCTCACAAGAAAAAGTTCTCCTTTGAAGAGCTTCTTAGCTCAGTTGGATTAAGTAATCAAAAATGATATCAGATTTCTTCTTAAAAAAGAGTGAAAAGCCATTGTATGGCAGGCTTAGTCAATGCAGGAGCAGGTGTGAGATTCGTAAAAAAAGATTTTCTGGAAAGCTAAAATCCTCCACCTCCATTGTATTCTTCTCCTTTTCCTTAACGTACATAAGACACAATGGATGAACCTAAGGTGATGGAGCCAGATCTGGAGAAGAAAGGGAAAATTCCTCTCAGAGGAGCCGGAGATACCGTAACAGTAGCAATGTTGGTTCTCTGGGTGTAATGAGAAAAGCCAGCAAGTTCTTGTTAATTATATTCTCAATGTATCTTCCCCTCTCATGCTCCCTTATTATTTTGCGGAACGTGTAGGAGGAAAAGGCAAACAAAAGTTGGACTCGCAAAGAATTTTTGCGGTTGCAGAAATACTAGTGCAGACCCTTGTCTTGTCATCCTCATCCTCCAGTTTCTCTTTTTTTGTTCATCTGCGTAGGAAGAAGCACATAATAGGAAAAATCCAGAAATACTAAAATCCGAGTTTCTCTTTTGTGTACACACACATTCGCCATTCACCTGCAGAACAGAACCATATATATCGTTTTTAAGTCTCCCTCCATCCACATCCTCCTCCTATTCTATTTCTTTGGAAATGAAATCTATTGAGAAGCTCCGCTGACTCTGGCTCCTCTATGAAAAGGCAAAAATAAAGTTTTGTTATTTTGCCCCGGAAAAATATTTCCCGAACACTTTAAGGGAGCGAGTGGAACAGAGAAAACTGTTATTCCATTGAATAAAGCCTCCTCCGTCCTCTTTTCTGCAGAAAGTTTCTCAGAGGAGAAATATGCCAACTGCTGTGTGTGTGCCCCTTCTCTCTTTCTTCATACTTACAACAAGGCCTATAGGAAACCATTCAAAAGGCAATTTCCCCTGTCGACTCTTTTTCTTAACATGAAAAGATGACTTGGATAAATGGACCTTCATCTTGATCCTCAAAATGTGTAGCTCCCTCACTACTCGTACTCATACATTCCTTATTTCTTCTAGGGGCTGCTGTACTACCGTGAAGAAAAAAGTAAACAATTTTCTTCATCCTGCCTACGCCTCCATTTCGTCATCTCGAGAAAACGAATCTTAAATAGAGAAGGGCACTCTCAGTGGTGGCTTTGGTGGAGGATAGTCCTACTTTTCCCCGAGTAAAATGCTCTCTGGTGTATATGAAATTCACTCTTGACTTTTAGAATTGCGAGTTTTTAGTCTCTATTTAAGTAGCAGATTATGACATTAAGGACAATCTTTAGTCAAGTCATTTTCACTGTTTTCCTCTCTTTTAATGATGATGATACGGATGTGAGAATGATCATGATCAAGAGGATGATGATGATGATGACGTTGGGAGGAGGGGGAAGTTGACGTTGACAGAGACAGAACAAGCTAATTCATTTTGTTGGTTTGGACTGAGAGGATTGCTTTGGCGGAGGAGAACTAAATTCAACACTGGAAAATTTTCCTTGCTCTGTTTTCAACACTGCTACATAATATCTTCTGTCAATCGTATTGCACGAGTATATCCTTCCGTTTTAATTAGTTTTCCTTTGCTGGCGAAGAAAGCTGTGAGGAAATCTTTTTTGATGTGGCCTGACGTGACGTAGAGTACTTTTATGTATGTAGTTTTTAAGGCAATCCACGGGCAAGGTTAAACGCTTGCTTGTGAATGGAATTTTCCTCTTTGAGGTCAATGCAATTCTGGGGAAACGTGAGCCGTTAAAATGAATTATAGAAGCGTGTGTACTTCTAAGAATAATAATAAGTATTATCCGGATAAATATGCATTTATAAAGAGAAAGTTTGAAAAGAAACGCACTTAGACAATAGATGGTGGAATCGGTTTCTTATGAATTTGCTTTAACATGCAGCATAGCCCGTCTAGATAATAATATGAACGACATATCTTTGATTTGTTATATTCGATGTTCCCTACCGTTATCTCTTGACAGTAGTAAAGGGTGAAAGTAACTTTCACCGTCTACAGTATGATTGAGGCAAAGCTAATAAATGCATTATGCAATATTCAAACTTATATTTTGGCATGGTATAAATTAGACGGGCTGGGCTATCTCCAAAAAATAATGTAATAAAAATACATTCCAGTTTTTAAAAGTTACCTTGCTTCTATTTCGAAACTTTCTCTTTATAAATGCATATTTATCCGGATAATACTTATGTTGTTAACTTACGAGTATCTGTTCTCCGAGATAGCACTAGAATTTCTAAATTATTTATATGCATCATTCTTGTCCATATATTTGGAATATGTGGTTTTCCCTGATTAGGCTAACTTTCTACTCTGGGTAATTACAGAAAATATTACGGCGTTTGTCCTTTGGTTGAAAACTAAATCATGTTCATAACCTACCCCAAGTAAATTCACAACTGACCTCAGCAACAAAATCAAATCCTTTGGGGCTCTCATCCACCCATTTCCATGAGCGACCGACGTGGTCTTGGCCATACGTATGCATTATATATTGTCCTGCTCTAAAACTGTTATTGGGGCATATTGATTTTTCCATTCTTTCCTTCTTTAGCCACTTTCATAAATAACCCATTCCTCTCCAATAATGGTCTCGTCTGTCAAAACGTTTTTCTCAAAAGAAATCACTTTCTTTTTTGTGTCTAAATTGGTCCTGTTTGTAGTGCGTTTCTGGATGGAGTACATCCAGCTACAAAACTCAAACAGCCGCATTTATCTTATTCTCCGTCCCACTTTCTTGACCTTTCACCATTATCAAACAAACAAGCAACAGGGAAGAAAGCAAAGCTAATAGAAGCCTCTTCTCCAAAAAGTGTGTCATGTAGGAACAAGTGCATTTCTCATGGTCGTCTGTGTGAATGATTTTGATGCTACTGGTGGGTAGCAAAAATAGTTCAATAAGTATTTCATGGAATGAGAAATCCACCAAAAAAGTTCCTTTTCTTCCCACAAATATACATGGATTATGTATAGAGCTACACTCTGTACGTTAAACGGAGAAAAGTACTTGTTGTGAAAGCCCTCTGCTTTCGTACGTTTTTTTTGCAATGTTTGCCCCTGCCATTCATTTTGTCTCAAAACTCTTGGTCATTTTGGTCAAAACCGTTCTCTTTTCAAGTTGACTACATACTAAACAAAAGGATTTCTCTCTCCATGATGCCTTTGTGTGGTGAAAATCGTTTTCGCAGCATAAAAAGCAGAAGTGCACTTCACGCTCTCAGGATGATGTAGTACTTATTTTCTCAGACTCCATATTGTAGGATTTGCTAGTATGGAATTAGAATGTAATCTAGCTCTAGATGAAAGAGCTTTCACTCATGACAATGTTATTACGTCATTTATTTCCGGTCTCGTTGTTCAATAATTTTTATTTATTTATTAGGCTTTATTGCGGTAAGTTTTTCATGGAA
>JAHZNI010000995.1:0-25403 GCA_027744415.1 Seira ritae
AAATATTTTAGAAATATCAGACCTTCATTTCCCAAAGAATCTATTGCGTAGCTTCAAAAAATGCATTTCCCGTTTGCAACATTTTTGAGTTTACCGAATTTTTACATTTATTGTTCATTTACTTTACATGCCTAAATCAGGGTGGGTATTGTAGGTACTTAATATCCGTATGCAATACATGGTAAAAAGACTATTCGTTCATCTACATAGGTACTTCAGTTGCCCCTTCCATTTTCTAACCTAGTTTAGTTCCTCGATGATTTTTAAAGATCACCTTGTAGCTTACCTTGCCAAGGGTTCTTTGCCCTTTTCACCTCCCAAATGAAATTCAATCTTTACTCATCCTCTTTATTCAGGCAAGTTTCCCACATAGAATTTTAGTTTGGTATATACATATTCATAGCTAATATTAGGTATGTTCCGGATAAAAAGGTATGAAAATGGGAGATATAGGAAGTAGTTAAAGTTCATCTTTAGAAATTGTACCGTAGAGGCGGACTTGTTTATGCATTTTATTAAATAAACCTGGAGGGCTAAAAATATCCAACAAGTGAATGAAATGAATGTATTTATACGTTTAAAAAATATATTTATGTTTTGTATACTACAAGAAATGGAAATGCGAAATGATAAACGTAAAAAGATACTGAGCCACAGGGATTCTAAAAAGCTTGACTCTTTTTTCATTACGCCCCAACACTTGGCTTTTCTCGTAGATTTTGTTTCAGTTATTACTTTTCATCAGAAAGTCGCTACATATAGATACAAGAATGCTGCGTGTCGGTAGCTTTTTACTTCTCGCAAGAACAAGAAAAAAAGTAGATGTAAATGTTAGTAACTTCGTTTTCTCATTCTTGGTTTATTTTTAGAAACAGTGCCGGCAAAACCGTAGATCATCATCAGAGAGAACAATAATGATGATACTACTACATATATCCGTTTGAATATATATGTCTATACCTTTTCTTCTAAATTCGAAGCAGAGAAAACGAATTCCAAAAACTATGTTAAGAGAGTATCCAGAGAATCGTTCATTCATAATTTTGTTCCCTCTTCCTTTTGCTTATTCATTTCCCTTCTTTAACTTTTTTGGTCCCTTTCCATCTCCTCTCAAACTAAATCCTTAGGCTAAGTAAGTTAAGACTTTTTTAATCATAGTGTGTAACGCATTTCATCTAGACCCTAACACAGTTTAGTATACTTGAGATCAGCATTTTACCTTCGTCGGTATTTACTCTTTCATTTCATTCATTCTTTTGTTATTTACTACAGACTACAGTTCCCTTCATCTTCATTCATTTTCTCTTCGTTGTGAAACAAAACTCTTCCTTGCTTCCTTTGTTTGGATTTGGATGGGGTGTTTGCTTGTGTGCCTTGCTTCACTACTGCTGAAGTGATGCCTTTTTCTTTCGTCTCTGTCATCATCATCACTTTTTCCATTTATTCAGGATGAAAAGAATGCAGACAAATTTTTTACGTTGTGACACTGGTGTCTATAGTCAAGTATGATGACGGTGACAGCGACATGCGAAAAAGAATGAGAATGAAACAAGTATTCTCTACTTTTGTTTCATCATATTTTATCATGTCTTGTTTACCCATCGGTCCAGGAATATACAGGTTTTCGCGGAAAGGTGAATGTAAAGATGGGAAATGCGTTTTTTTAGATAGCAGTCAAGAAGATTGGAACTCTACACCGGAATTATCAGACCTGTTCCAAACAAAACTGTTCTTTGCATTTTATGACAGGATAAGGCTAGATAATTCTTTATCTCTGTTCTGTCCGTAAGCTTTGTGCAGACTTGAACCAGGTTATGTTCATTTCCCCGTGTTAGCTTTTTTGTTGGTGCGGATGGATAAACTGGGTTATGGGAACTAGAGCAAAGTAGGACTGCACTAGATAAAAACTGGAAAAAGTAATCTTCTTATACATCTTTTACTCTGAAAGATGCTTCGTTCGCTAAGGTTCGCCGTTCAACAACAATAGGAAATATCAATCCTTAAATCGCAAGTAGCATTGCATATACCTAAGTAAGTATTTCTCGGATGGTATCAAACATTTTTTTGGCAAACTAGAGGACAATTTTTATAACCCTAATACAAAAAATACTCTTCCGGGATTTGGCTAGTGTTTCATCTGAAGTATAATCGCTTCCAAAGCTAGAAGTGGACTTTTAGCCAAAGCTCGGTACTAGCTTGTCCGTTTTTTGATGATGTATACATTATGGAATAATTTTCTATGAACAAACATTGCAAGAAGATGGCATTGGAATAGGATAGAATATGATCCAATGCAAAAAATCCTTTTATATGTAAGGACATATTATGTACTTATGAGACAGCTATTTTACGAGTTAAGGATCATGCAAAATCAAAATCTCAGGGTCTCTACAAATGCCTTTCGTGTTTAGTGCATTGGGTTAGATACAAAGTAGGTCTTGTCCGAAAAATATGTACAAGTCTGAACAGTTGGAGCATGAGAGATTTTTTATTAGATGCGGTAACTGTAATATAATCATTCTTTCTACTTCCACATTTGTTGCTCGTATTTGGGTCAACGACTTTCATATTTACGGAACTAAAGGATTTTCTGTTTCTGATATTGTTTTCTGAAAATGGTATCTACCTATTTCTGATACAAACATTTTATAATTACAACTTGCTAAATATAAAACACTAAATATTTCTGTAAATATTCTTTCGACGTTAAGATTACGCAGACAAGACGAGGTTTTTAAGGATACCGACTGACCGAGTAGTTTGAACTATGATGGTGCTAGAAAGAACTATCTAGGAAATAGTTATTGCATATAACAGTGTCGTTTAGTCGTTCATACTAAAAATAAAATGTATACACGATCTTAACGAAGCGTTACGGGAGACTGCGAGGGAAAGCCATTCCATAATACATATATGTATGCATTTTCAGAATTTTAATATTTACAATTAATTAAAATTAGGTAGGTATGCACATCCTACAAACAGGTGGATGATGGATGCATTTAATAATGACACATTAACCTTATAAAACTTCAACAAGCCTTCTTTACTCTTTACCTGCACTGCATAGCATCTGATTTCATGAGGGAAACTGTCCGTAATAAAGCTGCTGCATACACCTGAAAGGCAGTGATGTCGATGTGTCAAGCTTAACACGTTCCGAATAAGCGTCTCGCAACAAACGAAACATGGAAAAATTCGGCAGAAAGGCTTCATTAAGAAACAAAGTGACTCATTTACATGTAGGATAGAAGGAAAGTACGTACACTAAACTATATCTGACAGGCATGGACCCTTGGATCACTCCAAGACAAAGCGTTATAGGTATTATAATTTTTACAATAAAAGGATCTCTTCTAGACTGTAAAATATATTCTTGGGCTAGGCATTTTTAGAAAACAGTATTTCTAAACATTTTTAGCAATCAAATCATATCCAGCTTGTTCCGCATTGTTTGCAAAAAATCGAATTAACAAAGTTGATTCCATTTTTCCATCTTCCAACCTTACCTTTCCGAAATACATACCATTCCATTGTTGATATTGTGGCAACTCACTTTAGGTAGATTAATGAAACGGTGTTTGACTTAAACCAATGAATAAAAGAATAACTCGTCTTTTCCCGATACATAGCATGATGATAAAGTAGGAAGAACATTTCAGAGGAAGCTTCTGTATCAGCAAATGTATATTTATGGAAAGTCGGAAAGTAATAGAAGCAATGCCCCATTAGCCCCATACAACCATATGTCATCCTTCAAATTTTTCGTAAAAGGAACAAACTATTATACTGAACCGGGAAGAAAACGGAAGGAAGGAAGAGAATTTGGGGAAGGATCAAAACAACAGATCTATAAACAATTATTTGTGTAGGTAGTAACATCCTCAACTCACTCCTGCTTACCTAGGTACTGCGATCATAATGCAAATAAAACACTATTATACTTGAAGTCCCTATACGGGAATAAATGGAAATTCAAGCGTAAAGGTTTTTTACAAGAATACCATTAGGGATACGTAAATAAAACCCTTATAGTGAGCTCGTGTGTCATTTATATTGTGGGAAATCAACTTTTCCCATAGATTTTCCACTCATTCATTCTCCCTTCCCCAATCCCCAGTCACAATTTTGCTCATTCATTTGTCTCTAGGAAAGGAGCTTAGTTAATTGTTAGCTGCGTGCAGAAGGAGCGACCGAAAAAAGAAGACCTTCGATCATATTACATTATCTCGACTTTTTTGTCTGGACGACTGCCATCCCCCATTCATTTTTTCCTTCTGTTTTCTTTGCTACGGCTTTGCTACATGAATGAATGTGAGCTTGACAAGAGCTAACCCATACAAAAAATGGTTGATGGCCATTAGCCATCAAAGAGTAAGTGAGATGGTGAGAAACCGAGGGAGAGTCATGAGGCATGGATTAAAGACTCCCTTTTTTAAGTAGGTCTTTTGTCCTGCAGTTGGGAAGATACATAGGAGCAAAATACAATAAAACATAATAATAATACGAGCTACTGATAAATAAATGCTGTGCAACAGCTTGATTTCGCTTTGATTTTATTGATTATAAATAGAGCTACTGCTGTTTGTTGTGTGAACTTCTTTGGCAACAGATACAGGCTTTGAAATTCATACTTGCTTTATTGGAAATGACAGTGCAAAGGTTTTCTACGGAGGTTTCCCTTTTTTGCATTTGGTTTTTTTGAGAAAGAAATGAACACGAATGATACCGATACGTTTCTTAAAGCGTACATGTATTTTGTCCGCAGAATAAGTAAATGAGTTTTTATGAGTTAGAAATAAACGTTGTCTTCTGAGAGTTTTTTTTACTATTTAAAGGTACCTAAGTAAACTATTAGACCTTCTTCAAAGGAGCTAAAACAACAAATGACTACGTTTTTCTAAGTATTTGGGATACCTAACTGTAGTTTCTAGGAAAGTTCTTATTTGTGTTCATTCGAACTGTTTACACAGGTATGTATGCCTTTAAGTAAATGTTTACTGTGAACACTGGCATATTTTCATTTTTCCTTTAAATAAAGTTAATTTATCCGAGAGAATTATCAGTCAATTTGAATGCCACATTCTGTAATTTTGTCACCTATTTGAATATCTGCACCTACTTTCCGCTTTCTAACGGTAGTAGTAGTAGTGCAGCCAACTTTCTTAACAAAACTTTTCATGGACTAATTTGTTTTCCTACAAATTCAGATTGATAAAAAAATGAGCCTATTACAGCATGCCTAGATCATTACTACGTGCTCACTCAAAAACAGCATTTCCGATAAGAAAAGGTGATATGAATAAACGCGACAGACAACGTGATCTTTCTTTGAATCGACAACCAAATTTTCGTTTTAGTTCGTAGGGGAATGGCGAGATACTGCAAATTTCATGAAAATTGCAGAATCAATAATGAAAAAAGTAATTCGCTCAAAATAAAAATGTTTAAAGTAGGTCGCACCTTCGTAACACATGTTTTTAACTCATTTACCCAAGGCTGTTTTTAAAAACCTGGAAAGGTATAAAATCATTTGGTCTAATGAATTCCAATAATTTTGTAAAAAAAACACCATCCGTTCGACTTAAACACATGCCTGACGAGTGCCCAACTATGGCTTGCGTCACTCCATTTTGCCATAAATAAGGAAAAAACTATTGTGCATCATTCTAGGAAATCACAGAATAGCCCAATTTTTTTGTGGAGAAAAATCTGTAAAAGGGGAGACCTTTTTTTGTTAAGAAAACAGAATAGCATTAAATAAGAAAAAGTATGCCAGACTGCTTGCATTCAGCTCGAACTGGAATTGTTGCCTTTGAGGAATAAACATGTCTTCTTCGTGTAAAATATCCTTGAGTAGCTGCAGTATGTGCACATGCTTTCTTGTCGTGTGGCACTATTTTTTAGGGAAAAAGTTTAAAAAAATTGGGTGTTAGCGTTTTTTAAAGGGTAAAAAGGGATTTCTATTGTCCGAATCGCAAGATAAGTAGATAAGTTCGCATATACATATAGGAAACTAGCAAACCGAACAAGCCTGAAGTAATGGAGAAAAGGCTTGCGTCAGGCACCATGTCGAAATTTGAATGACATCCACTTGTGTTGTGCTGAATGTTTTGATTGAATAAGATAGAGTTGTTTTAGAATGGAATAAGGATTGATGTTAAACATGTTTTGAATTCCCGGTAGGCAATCATGTTCATGACATATCAATAATCGCTTATAATGGGGTAATCGAACTTACTGCTTCGGGATTGCTTTTGTATTGCAAAGGGTTAAAAATAAAGGAATTTTGATTGTCAGATTTGTGGAAAAACGCCGGTTTTCGAAAAGGACAAAAACCTTTTTGTACATGTATTACGTACCTACTCGTATCAGTGACAAAACGGCAGGTTTGCGCTATGTAGAGCTCATTAAATCATTTATATTGCCACACCTGTTCAGGTATTTTAGAATGAAACATACTCATATCGCTATATATAACTCTTTACATGTATCTTTCTGGATAATCTTATTTAGTAGTAAAAATTAAATAATTCAGAGAATAAGTAAAGCCTAGGATAGCTTTCAAGCAAGAGTCATGTAAAAAGGGAAGCGAAATTGTTTCTTTTGAAGTTGAAGTCAAGTGATCAGTTTGGAGAGGTAGGTACTTATAAAAGTCGAAAATCTAGTGTCGGAAAAGCTCAGTGCATAAATGCAAACTAGGCACATAAATAAATGCCTACTAAACTTTGCTGCTGTTATTTTTTGGGTAAGGTACAAAAAGAATATTTCTTCTTTTTAAAGCGTAAATGAAATTATGATAGGCCATCTTGATGTCTTAATTAAATGTAAAAATATAAATATCACCACATATGAGAATACAAACTCATCAAAAATGGGAAGTTAAAGAGATTATTTTATTTGAATGCTAGGTACGTCCTATGGTGTTGTTTGCGTTCAAAAATAGGTAGGTACTACTAATTAATTATTAATGCATACCTAAGTGTCTTATAGCTGTGCTTTATATAAAATATTGTCGATGATATTACATATAATCTTGAATCCGATGCTGTTATAAGTGATCATATTTCGAAAAAACTTTGTGTGCGTATGTTTTGGTAGTGACTGCGTGTACGTTGGTCTGTACCTATTTAGTTATACATATGCAAAATCAACTCAACGAAATAAAAGCGATGAAAGTAAAAGCAAGGCTTACTTCCGGACTCTTTTCTCAAGAAACATTAATATTGATTGAAATGTCAAACAAGTTGGTTGGTCACGTGTAAGAATGTTGGCACACGAAAAGCCTATTACGTTTCGTTTCTCAACCTCAAGCTCTTTGAATCTTGAACAGAGTACATCAATGCATTGGCAAGAAGCGCTGAAAATGTATTTGATTTGAATCTCCACTGTCAAGCGACCGAGACTTCAGAGTAAAGCAAGCTGTTCAATGGACGAGATTAAAGCAGTCCCCAAACGCAGATTGTTTACTGGCTAATTAAGTGACACTTTCACTAAAAGTCTACATCCGCTCAGATCCATTTCATATTGTTTTACTATGATATTTGCCAATTTCTAAACAATTTAAGTTACACTGTATTCAAACATGCAACAATGCCTAGATTAACATAGGAACGTTTCATTGTTTTAGCCAATTTTGACCTGACATTTTTACCTCCTCACATCTGCAGGCACTATATTTTCATTTCGGGTATTCGCGGAAGAATTTTTTTGTCTCTGAAAACGTAAACGGTAAAGTCTAATTTTCATTTCCGACTTATGCTCTAAAAGCTAGGAGTCACGTGATGAGTATGAGATCCACTGTTGTAATCTGCAATCCCTACACAGCTTTCTTTGTTTCTGCTCCCGCATTAAAAAACTACATTTAATTTTCCAATATTTTACGCAAAAATTAACATTCTGTTCGTCAAACAAAGTCTTGTAAAAGTCTTATCTTATGAAACCTTATCCATTCGCAGTGAGAAAGCATAATTAACCAAAACTCAGTATTTCACTCAAATCTCGAATCTTTGAGTTCTCACACAGTCTTTCGTCTCACCAAAAATTTCTCCCACGATCCATTCGTTTTACCATTTTTTTAGTTCTGGAAGCATGCAGAAAAAATACCGTCCGTAAGAATGTGACTTCCTTTCTTGCGTTATATGTATGAGTTGAAGTTGAAAGCATGTACCGCACTTATAAGAATTATTTACCTGCTACATCTTCAACCAAAACTAGGAACCTAGAATAGGGAAACGATACGCAGGTACTCCGAATTTTCGTGCATCAAAACATATATTTTAGAATGACATAATCATGAGATGACTGTACTGCGGTACATCGTGCATGAAAGATTTTTTTTTACCGTAGAATTACTAAATGAAGGAAAAGACACGACGACGACAACTGCGACGTTTGCTATTGCTCTTTGTACATTGTGTACAAGCATTCTAAAAAGTTTCTCATAAATCACTTGATCTCACAAGTTCTTGTGTTTTCTACCAATTCTACCTCAGAACCGTCGCGGCAGTCAGGTTTTTGCCATTTTCATTTAGCGTACATCACTTTAATTTAAATAATTTTTCCCGGACTTTATTAATGAAAGATTTTTTTCATTAATTCAAGAGGATTTACTTTTTATTAAAAACGGGGAAAAAATCTTTATGATCTCCTCAACGAGCTTTTAGTCAGATTTCTGATCTTTGCATGATCAAACAAACTTATGATGATAAAATTAAACTTTTATATAATATATTCTTAGTCTGCCCTTCTGACTAATGGCCTTGACCTTGTCTCGTCCGGAAATAAGGATAATAGGTAAGTACTTCGGAAGGAAACTAAAAAATTAATAATGAGTCCCTTACCATTAATAACAAGCAGCGGTAAGTACTACAATGCATATTTATGGAAAAGCTTGTAGTAGTTTAGACTTCAAAGCTGAAATTTTCTTCTTCATCTTTATTATTATTAAATATTACATGATTGACATTCTTCATAAAAATCATTTATTCTCAACAATATTGCCGGTTCAAGCAGAGAATGCAAAAAAATGGAGTGATTGTGATGATAGCAGAAGAGTGATGAAAGGGAAAATTAGAGTCGTGCAGAAAAGCATTTTGGTAATCATTCAATATATTGAATCAAAGTCACTGTGAAAATTGTGTTGAGAATCCTTTTTTCTCCATGTAGATGATCGTGAAAGAACAAGAAAAAGAAAATACATGATGCAAACTAAGTACAGTATCATGGTACATACTGAGAAGTCACTAATATAAAAAGAGAAGGAAATGTTCTTTTTTGTGCATATTTTTTGTTGGTCACACATCTCTCCGCCGTCCACACAGTCGGCCAGGCTGCATGCATGCATACATCATCCATAATGTTATATAATGAAAAGAAAGCGTTTTGCCTGACGACGAAGACAACTTCGTGAATGGTGAGAGGAGAAAAAGTTTTTTTATATAATCCAATTCACCACCACATTATTTGAAATCGCTTTATAATGGTGAATCGGGTATGGTTAAATCCTTAAAAAGAAAGAGTGGCTGGCGGGGTGATAAAGAGTGATCCATCCATGGAGAAGGACATAATATATCGGTAGCATTATGGGAAAAACATTTCTCTCTGTGATCAAAAGTAATCAGGACCAAGCGGCATAAAGTATGCAAGCAGACTGCCGGTACAATGTTGAGCTGAGCTAGGCCAGTCAGGCAAAGCAGGCAAGCTTGACTACCGACGCGATGATGATGACTACGACGATGGGAAGCTATTAGCACGAAAAGGACCATGCGAAATAAAAAGTTGGTCTTGTCTGTTCCGAGTGAGCATAACATGAAAGTAGCAGCAGCAATAACAACAGAGCACACCAGAAAAAATCCAGTTCTCACGATCTCTCGCAGAACTCTGTCGACACCGATATATACATTATATACCCTTAAAAAGTCATGTAAGCTGTATCATTCAAGCATTTTTATGCTTATTTCGTGAACCAATATGCCTTACTACTACTGCATGAGCCATATAATATACATATATTACTTCGCAGCTACCACTTTACTGCACTACCGTGACAGGTTCGCCCGCTCGTCAGTCAACGTGAAAAAGTCTTCATACACTTAAACATATGTACATATTTAAATGCTCAAGATTATATCAAACTTTTCGCTCGCACTCACACGGTCTAAACTTTTACTCAATAGGTTTTTATGGGAAGGAAAAAAGAGAAGAGATGCAATAGTAGACCTGTAGCAAATGATGATCGCGTACAATACAAGAGTCACCGTCATTATAATCATAATCATCAACCAGTCATGATCTCACTCTCAACTCGACTTTTTTTAAAGGACTTCTTTTACCTTAGCACATCATATCATAATTCAATCCACATAATGTGATCAGATATGCATCTTTCTGCTGGTTTATGGGCAATGCTGTAATATGAATAATGATTTAAGAATGTACTAATTTATTTCATGAGGAACGTCATGGACAAGTTATCATTATAGGAAGGTGTACAGACATCGATTTTTACAGGTCCTTTCGAAAGTCTCCGATATTTCAGGTAGGCATCTAGACCTAACACAAGTTTTCAGAATATCATTTTTTGAGGGAAATGATACAAAACACGAAAGTCTATTAAAAGAAAAACGTCCGTTCTCTGTTTTCAAATTTGGTTCAACTCTGACATTTTTGTGGCAACTGCAATGCAAATAAATTTGTGAGTTTTCGGCAAACTTTTACTTTAAGTAACTTATGCATATTAGCATCAAAAGTGATAGCTAACTGTCAATGACTAATTTAAATTACATAGGTATGCATAATTCATCAGCCCGGTCCAGTCGTCCTGTCAAGTTCCAGTCAACACAGAAGTAGAAACGTTACTGAAGTCAGAACTCTGAAACTAGCTATGTATGTTCGAACGTCGAACATTTGATGATGGGGTAGATATGAGAGAGTGGTTCTGTGAAAGGCATTCGTATTCAGTATTCAATGCACCACTCACTCACCCCTTGAATTCCTCTCACTATACCGCACCGACAATATGTGAGCACATCGTTCCGACCGTAGGTTGAGCAAACACACTCACACAAGCAAAGCCGTAGTCCGGAATCATCCCTTTAATGTAATAAAGTGCACCCCAACAGCCCCATGCGTTTGGTGGAGGACGACTGCCTACCCCGGGTTGAATGAATAGATAAGATATAGCTGAGCAAGACACATTAAAAAAGGTTCCTCCGAACTTTACAAAGCATTTATTGGCTCAACCACACCGAAGCACACATCTAGCCAAGTTTTTACCAATCCTACCCCATTCATACGAAAAACATGTGCACATTGTTGCTCCCTAGCTGAAAATTTTTTTCTCACGGTTCCAAGCAGATACCTATCCATTGTTGGGACTGACGAAAAAAGTCCCCTTTGCCGGGTATGTTTTTATATAAGGACTCTACTTCCAGCCTGCGGATGATATTGGAGCAAGCGCTATGTCGACCGGCCGTCACTAGCATTGCAACCGTCAGACACGTGCCTACACGACGACAGACAACAACTAACTTCCTCTTCGTCTCTCTCCAGCTCCGTGACCTGACCGGACACGTCCTTAGCATCACCGGCAACAGTGTTCTTATATTGATCAAAGATAGAGAAAATACATGCAAAGTTTGATTTTCTTGTAAAAACAAGTCATTCTTGAAGAAGCCAGAAGGCTCGATTTTGTGAGGAAAGCAACAAGTGTTAATGAAGAAAGAGATTTCGGAGACTGACAAAAGTCATTTCCATAAAGTGGTCCAGAATCATTCTAAATGAGTATCACGATTACTCCTACAACATTATTTGAAACACGCCTTTTGTGAGAACTCATTGATGACTTGAGATTTCCCAGAGTGTTCATTGATTAATACAAAAAGCCAGCCTACTTAAAGATCGTAATTGTAATCAAGGTGTGGTTCCTAAGCTCATAATTGAATATTATCACACACACATATCCAACGCCAGAGAAAAGTGAAAAAAAACAAAGGAAGAAAGAGGAGCAGCTACTTAAACTGTTATTGTTATTAGTGCGTTCAATACCAAGCTACTACGTGCTCGAGTTATCACTTTGACTCTCATTGATTGAAAATTCTCATAATCACCCCAATCGCCTGAAGCTCAAAAGAAAAAGTTCTTACACATACTACCTCTGAAATAATGATCTCGATTTTTATGCTACACACTGACTGACTTTTCGTCCACTTTTCATAACAAATACCGCACAATACCTGTTTGGCCCCAATCGCCTGAAGCTCAAAAGAAAAAGTTCTTACACATACTACCTCTGAATCAGAGCCAACTGAACCGTGTGAATCAATAATCATAATATCATCATTCATTACATTTAAGATAAAAAGAGAAGATCAACAATAAGAAGAAGAAGGAACTAGATCCTTTCCGTCGCCAGAAGTCATCATTTTTATTTTAAGAGGAGGCTTTCCCAATCCCACGAAGAAAAAGACGCCAACGGCACTACAAGTCAAGACAAGAAGCAATCTCACTCATGAAATGCACTTGTGCATTCATTCATGCATATTTGTTGCTGCACCCAACAGTCATCATCGTAATCATCGTCATCAATGAGAACATCAACAGATACAACAAAAAAAGTATATCAACACAACAAAATTTTTCTTATCGACTTAACCTGCAAAAGTAATGAATAAGTTATTGAGATAACTTAGTTTTTTAAAACAACGAAAAGAAAAAACTTTTTAACTTCATTAAATATTATTGGATTTTCTAATGGACAGTTTTCATCTATACATTTGTCAGAAAAAAATCGAAATAATCTAGTTACAGCAAAGTTCAAGAGCGTGGGAAACAGTCTTGTGACACATTTAATTTTCATTTAATGATCTCGATTTTTATGCTACACACTGACTGACTTTTCGTCCACTTTTCATAACAAATACCGCACAATACCTGTTTGGCAATACACGTAAAGAAATGCAAGTGATCTAGCGAGGGTACTACTACCACCACCACCACCACCAAAACGAAGAAGTCATCGCCTCGCTACTGATAACAAGAAAAAAGCAAGTTATCTGATCTCGCCAAGCACAAAAGGAGGGAAGAGAAGTCGTAATACAGCATTGCACAGATCAATAAATATATTAATCTTCTTTTTTGCATTGTATTGATGATGAGAATTTGACTTGCATGAATAGACCCTCCGTGTTATTCTATTCAATTACGAGTGGTGAATCTTGTTTGAAGATTGAATACAAAGGGACCCACAAAAAATTCTTATTTTTTTCGCATTACCTCATCATAAATAAGTAAAGTAACAATCGTGTGACCAATTCAGTTAAAGAAAATACATAAAACACTAAACAAAGCTCACTCTCAATTTGCGTCCTCTCATAACTCAAAGAATCCATTATAGAAGTCAACAAAAATATTGGAGCACATTACTGCAACTACAACATTCATCTTCCCTACGACAATAATATTGCTACTGGTTAAAGCAATTATACATGCAAAGAACTGGGTCAAAACAAGTAAAAAGACTCTACAAAAGTAATTGATTGATGCTCATCATTACCTACAACTTTAGTTGTTACATTGCAAACAAAAAACTGATAGTACCATTTTATGATCGATTTATACGTAGTCGCCTTTATATATATCATTTCCTTTAATAATACCAAGCCAAACAGCTCGTTTTTTATTGAGAAATCCTGTGCAACTCTTCATCATTTTGTCTTCTTATCAAAGCTTTTGATCAAATCGTCATCAAGACACCAACGAGAAAAATCAACAAGTATTGTGAAAAGATGAAAAGAGGATTGTTTTAATCCCTTTCTCACACAAAACAGCTCTCCATTTCAAGAACAGACTCTGTGTCGATGTGACAAGAAGAAGATTTATCAATTTTTGTGGTCCTCCTTATCCTTGCTGCCCAGAAGAGCAAAAGCAAGAAACAGAGGAAAGCAACATGTGGGCTTGAAAGCAACTATGCTCTGAAAGTGATCAGGTGAGGAGCACACTTCCCCCAGAACAAGTGGATCGTGCACGACAAACAACTTTGGTGACAACAAATATATCTTTAACTAATTTGAAAACTGTTTCAACGAAATTGTNCAGGTGAGGAGCACACTTCCCCCAGAACAAGTGGATCGTGCACGACAAACAACTTTGGTGACAACAAATATATCTTTAACTAATTTGAAAACTGTTTCAACGAAATTGTTGACAAGTTAATTGCACATTTATCTTAGGAAAGTAGTTCTTTATTTTCCAAAAAGTGAAAATTCTGCAAAAAATATACTCCTTATTTACACTTCCTAAGAAATTCAATGATGATTCCTATGATGTTCAAGTGTATGAAGTTACGAGAAAATGGTTTAATGACAGTTTGAATCTCAGAAAACCTCTGGAACACTTTCTCCGGAAGAGACCTTAGTTCTACTCTGAAAGCAATTGTCCTCAAACGCATTTCATATGCAGCAATCCAGTGTCGTCAGTTTCTCAAACCTGGGGAAAATTGAGTCATATCATCATTTTCCTTCAGCTGCTGTTCCTGCAACAGCTTCTGAATATCCCTCACACCACCATCACCACCACCATTCCCATCATCCTCATTCACCGATCCCGGTGAAATCTGAATATAGTCCGCCGCCACCAAACTCAGTCAACATGGCGAAACGGGCGCTAAGTGATAGTGATTGTGACGACCTTTTCTCCGATACAAAAGAAAGGTAAGTAATGAACCTATTTCACAACATCTCTAATTAAGGATGCATGAGCTACACAATTAGAAGAAGAACAACATATTTTTGTCTTGCATAAAAACTGCGTTACACCGCATCATTCGCATCCTACATTTGTTACATATACATATTACGATTTTGCTCTAATTTCCCACGTGAGTTTCTTAAATTATGTGCGGCACGTTTTCTACTTTTCTGCATCAGATGATTATCTCCTTGAGGCAGGTTACGCATATACAGGGACAGGAAGAGAAAGCGAACTCACATTTAAATGGAAATGCAACTCGCAGGAAAATTAGCTTTCTAGGAATTGCAAACGGAGTAAAAGCAACTGCTTCAATGCACAGATATTCTAATACTGCTCTAGTTTTAGTCTCGGAATAGATTCTCTGGTTGAAAAGACGATTGGTCCTGATGTCGACATCAATGAGTGATCAAAAATGCATGAAGCGATGGGGAAATGTGAGTCATTCATGTTGACACACATGTGAGCTTTTAGATAACACAATTTATGTAGTATCATGGGAATGCTAGAGAAAGTTATAAGTGAAAAGAGCCAAGATAATAATTCCATGACCAATTAATGAAACTTCCCTGACAAACAGACAACTCTCATACTTCGCAAAATAAGCTTTAAAACTTATAGCATGAATGAATAGGACATAATTGGAGCTAGTTAAAAGGAAACAAGATTTTGTCTATTTTGATTCTGTAAATACACATTCGGGTTTTCTGGGAAATCCATCACGTTTTTTGATAAATGATCACGTTTTCCTATTTTTTGCAAATGCAATGCATTTATCTTGTTTTTGTTTTTATTCTCGACTGCGTACTCATAGCCGTACTCATACCATTCGAACTTTGAAGTAATGAGTTGTTTTTAAACAAATACATTTTGAATTCGAAAACTTCCAGGAAAGAAAACTGATCCAGTCGGTACGAATGTTTTTTTCGATTTCTATATTTATTGTCGTGGGTGGAAATATTTTGTAGCGTATCAAATAAATTAGCCATATATAAAGTTGTATCGTGTGAAAAAATCTTCCATGCAGTAACCAGAAGCCACTTGTAAAGGTCATTTTTGCATAAAGTAGGAAAGGGACTAATGACAAGAATAATGCCAGACTTTTTGTCATCTCTTTTTATTGATATTAATCATATCATGTATGCTTTGTTGTCCTTTATTCTAGCTGCATGACACCACCGGGCTCTGACGTGTGACTGCTTGTTTTACTTGTTCCCTCTAATTCTCAGCCAAAGTATTGTACCATATGTTTTCCCCTTTCATATCTGCATCCTTCGTGGTTTTTGGTTGAGTGAAAATTTATCTGACAGATATGATGAAAATTAATGTTTACATTTTTTTAGTTTATTTTCTCAGAACAAGTAGTTTGATCACGCATATCACATTAAATGTAATGCATTTTAAATTCAATAAATTTCATTTTTAGATCGGGATCCATTACTTTCCAATTTTTTGCAAATCTTGTTAATTTTTAACTACATATTTATGTAGTTTACTCACTTATTCGACAGGGTATGCGCGAAAATTCTTGTTTCGAGAAGAAATTTAATTTTTATGATTACATCCAATTTTTAGCATGCCTTTTGCATATTTTCTTTCACAATTTCAATCAGTAATTTAATATTGCGTGCTATACGCTTTAATTCACATGATTACTTGCTTTTGGTTACCGTATAATTGAGAAAAACGGGTGGAAAATAAAAGGTAGAAATTTTAATAATGGTTAATCGATTATTATCATCAGTCTCGATCATCATCTCTCCCTTGTCTAGGCTATCAATTCAACCAGAAGTATGATGCATAAATATCGTATAGGTAAGTGTATACACATAATATGTCTATACCGGTGAGCATTATAGGGGCAAACTGGATTTTTTTACATCTTTCTTCTGCATAGTGTACCAAAAGGTCTCCAACTCTCTTCTTCCTTCTCGACATGATGAACAAGATATGTCAGGTTGAGATTGAAACGAAAATGTGAAAAAATGAGAAAAAAGTAATAATAACAATATTTGTTGCAATCATTAAATCAGGGGAAATTACAGGTTTTCATTTAGAATACGGGCAAAAAGGCTGGAAAAGGTTGTACTGAAGGAGTAGTTTCACAAGTAGTTCCTGGGAAATATGAGTTTCGAATGATGGGAAGGGAAAGATCGAGGAAAGAAGGCAAAGCGAAGGTGGCAACAGGAGCAGGCTATTTTACATTAATGCTTCAGTAGCTTTCGCGTACAGATTGAAGTCGTAGACTTCAAGATCTTTTTAACGAAATCTCTACACTGCTGTAGTAGTGTTTTATGTTATTCCTTAATAACTCCTAATTTTTATCTTCATCATCATTACTATCATCATTCAGGCTCGGCTCTCTTGAGTGATCTTCCAACAAAGATCAGATCAGGTTCATCTTCAATCATTCCCGTTTCAAACGGTGATACATTATTGCTCTAAAAAAGAGTCCAGACAAAAGTATTTTAAGAGTGTGAGCAGCTACATTACTATCAAATCTACATCATTTTATTACTGCGTATATGCATATCGAAGTTCATAAGTATAGGAAAATAAGAGTGTAAAGCACCTCTACCTAATAAATTTTCCTCCTTTCTCCTTGACTTTTCACAATCCAAATATTATATGCGCGCCTTTATCATGAGCGTTAAACCCTTATTATTCAAATTCGTGAGCTGTCCTGTTTAATTTTTTCCGTCTAGTCCTCCGCACGCCACATACTCTAAAGATCCTTTATGATTACCTTTTGTGGCTGAAGCTCACTTCTTCAAATTTTTAAATCCACTGCTTCTTCATCATCACCATACTTGTCAAGACAGTCCCCGTTTAAATAGTCAAAAACTAGATTTTTCAAAATATATTTTACATCTATTTCTACACTTGATCATAACCTTTGACCGTGGCCGACCAGAAAATTATTGTCTGGCGCCCACTGCCACGATCTCAATCCCAAACAAGAAGTCCGCCTGGAAAAAGGGTTTACCTTCACAACCAGAAACAAATTATAATTTTCCTATAAAAGCGTGTATTATCAATACCTTTATCTAGTTGTCGGAAGCTCCCTTCACCAGGACGGCATAATGGGAGGCATAGGGGAAGAGAAAAAGAAGCCCAATTACTGGTACAAAAGCGTTTTGAATGAGATTCATAATAAGCTTGTGTGTTTTTTACTCGCATTTTTAATAAAAAATTCTTTTTTTTTTGTTTTGCCCTTGCCCAACTCGATATCATAACTTCATATATAATATAAAATTCTTGACTGGAAAAATCCCTCCTGCTTTGCATCTCTGGAATGAGTTTTGTAGGGCTCGAAAACAGAATAATCAACGTCGTCCCTACTTTTTCAGGTTGTAAATAACGAGTCCATTGAAGCTGGTATATTTTTTAAATTTTGATACGCCGCGTCATTAATCCAAGCAGGGTGAGGTGAGACGCTTTTGTCGTCGTCGTCGCCCTCATCATTTCAAAAATGAGAGTAATTATATCGGCTAGAGTACCAAATCATCTTCTTGTGCATTTCTTACGAGAAGACTGTACATTAAAATACATTGGTGAACATTAAAGCAATCAGAACAGAATCAGCCACGTCAAAGGATAATTGCTTGACTTTTATTTATAAGCTGTTCTAATGCTTTACTTTCCTTATTTATTTTCATTCGTCATAAATGAAACACAGCTTCAAATCCCCTGTGCTTCGCTTCAAATCATTTTCCTCTTTTGTGTGGTTTTCACAATGTGAATCACTGAAATTAAGGGGATAGAGCGTAAGAAATGGAAAAACAAAGAAAAATCTCATCATTTATTTCTCTTTATCCCCAAAAAGAAATGTTTTTTACTTCATTTTCATTTGCCGACTCTTTAAAAGAGTCTTTTGACGTTACCGTAAAAACTGGATGATTCTGATGGTGCTCTAGCTGCCGCTGAGATGATATATATGCTTCACCTACGGTGGTAAAAGGGATAAAAAATCAAAGATTTCTTTCCCAAAACTCACACTGATTTTCCCATCATTTTCAAGAGATTTTCAACAACAAAAATAGTTTATTAGCTTGTAAAATCTGCCTATTTATTATGTACAGCATGTAGCAAAAGCCAATGTGTGCGAGCAAAAATGTTAGAGAATGAATTTCTCAGTTTACCCCATCATGCACAATATGAAACATGTGCTCTATAAAACAAAAAAATATCATTATAATTATACCTACAGGAAGGCCCTCGTTTTGTAGGCCACAAAAACGCAGCAGTACGTTGGCTAGAGTGAGTGTTTACATTTTTGTGTGAAAACGATAAGAAAGGAGCCGTGTGGCCAGTTATTTTACAGTGTTTGCATAACGTTCCTTTCTTTTGGACCTTCCGTGTGGAGTGTAGCAAAATGATGATGATGTGATGATGATGAGAACGGAGTTTAACGCTGCTCCTTTTCATAATGAGAAAATTGTAAGATCCTTAAAATGCGCTATACTTTACGCATCTAAATATCATCATCACGCTTATCAGTTTGCTTTAGTTGAATAGGCTCACATGAGGAGGAGAAGAAGAGACATTACTCATTTTGTGCACCATGGTGTGACCATGCATCTTTCTCTGGTTCGGGAAAAGAGAGTCCTTTGAAGTAAATAAATATGAAGAAAGGTTTTTAACAAGTGTGTAGTAGGCACTTGTGTACATAATATTATCGTGTTGTTTGCCGTATAACTATAACCAGTATAGTTGTTACTCAGGTTACCTTACACCATGCTTAGTATGCTCAAGCCAGCACATACAACACAGCTTCTATTCGAGTGCTAAGCAGGCCACGTCGATCCCACACTTTTTCTCTCGCAATCATTTTTTTCTCCCTTCCAAATAGGCAGATTTTTTTTCAAAACATAATTTTTACTATTTTAAAAAGCACGCATAAAAGTGGATAATGAAAAAAGAAAGAGATGGAGGTTTTTCTCTAAATCTCTTTTTAACTTCTCGCGATATTGTTACGTACATGCATAAGTAATAAAAAACCAAACTTTATGTCTTTCCATTATTACTACCGATAAATAAATCACTTTCTTGTAAAAATGAACTGCTTTTTTGTTTGTGCTTTATGAATGATATTGAGATGAACTGTGGCTTTAGAAAAAATCCACTATTTTCTAAACTTACCGCTGCTGTGCAAACACAAGATGCACAAGTTGATTTTAAAATGCACATTGAAGAAGGAATTGATTTGTTGCAAGCTGCTTCAATAGCGCATCTATATGGCTTTTCATAAAACATGATCTACCGAGAAATGCTGATCATTATCATGTAGAATTTGATGATGGATTTGAGCAGGTAAAAAAACTTCGTAAGTACTGTGACTCCCCCAGAAAAAGCCTTTTTTCATGCGGGAATAACGCAATCCTTTTGTAGACAGGCAGGCATTTTTTAAGGACGTGCAAAATACCCCATCTTTTTTCTGTTTTCTTTTTAGAACCTGTACCGGGGCTGGTTTTTATATTGCGTAAAAATCACATAACTTTAAGAGATCTTAATGGTGAATTTGCAGATTGCGAATTGCTTTTACATCTCGCATTATTATGGAAGTCGCTACTGTTGCTGTTGATGATCTTGTCTTGGTCACTGTTAGGGCTCTAAATCACCCGTTTGTCCATCACAAGACAGCTGAGGTGTGATGCGATCTTAGAGAGAAAAAAGATCACGAGTGTTTGGTGTCTGGTTGGCACTGTGCAAACGTGTGTGTTTAGCCTTTTGTGGTTTCTCATCTACTCGACGGATTGAACCTTTTCCTTTTCTAAATATCCCGACCAAACAGATACTTTGAGGAGTATGTTACCATTAGTGCGGTTTTTATTTGCCCATCATAAGAAGAAGATCATGTTTGTTTATCTTATAAATCGATTTGAACTGCTCTCAAACAATCAAATTTACAATGTGAAGAAATCAAATTATTTGACTTTTAAATCTGAATATTTGATGAAATCAAAAAATTTCTATATGAGATTTGGGGCGATGTGAAACAGGATGCTCAAGATTCTTTTACGCTTTTCAATCTCTTCGCCAATTTGCTAGAAAAAATGCAGAAATGTTGCTGGGTTTGCTTTCTATTTTCACCCATTAAATTTAGAACTTTGGGATCAACATCAACCTTCCAGTAATGAATTCAATACGTTTTTCATGAAGGTTGATCCTGAACTACAACAATGCTAGCTCGCACTTAACGTATGCTCCAGTTTTATGAGTTTCTAATCTAATCGTATCAACTTCGATTGTTGCAGACAGACGTCCTTACTTCTTCCATGTTAACGTTGCATAGAAAGTTGCCCACTTGTCATAAAGAAGTAGCACAAGGAGTCCGTAGAAAAACTTTCAGAATAAAAAAAGTTGCCTACAATCACTGGTTGCTCATGACACATGAACATGTGCCAGGCATCAACAACCACCGGAGAATTTTTTTAACAAATAAAATCCAAAGTACTTGGAATAATGAGTATACTGCGATCATTTTTTTCATCTTGAATAGATGAATGTTTTGTCTTGGCGATCTTCAGCCCTTTGACGTAATAGATGAAGCTAAAGATCGTAGAATATTTTGTCCCATTACAGCTACCAACTTTTTTATACGAAAATGAAAATTTCCAGTTCAGCCAGTTTCAACACGCTTCATTTTTGTCTCTAATTTTTCCTTTTGGATGCATATATTCTTCCAACTTCCTAATTTTTTCCCAGACACATCTCTCTGGTCATCTTTAAGTCGTGAGTGAGTTGGTACAGTGGGCTGGACAGGACCAGTAAATATTTTCTCCCAAAAAAAAATCCCAACAGAAGCTGAGAACAACATGCAAACAAGATTACAACACGACAACGCATAGCTATGATATACTCTGGGAAAATAAAATGAGATGAGGACGATGGGCTTTGAACGAGCAATCCTTTTTAATATTGCACCCGAAAAATATCTCTCTGAGCAAGCGAAGAGAAAAAGCAAGTTTCATGTTTTTTCAGAAAGTAGTAGGTAAAAAGGTTGTTTGCATGATACTCGACCAGTTGGTAAATTTTCGTTGTTTCAAGGGGTCTACTGAATAGAGAAGGTGTAGAGTAGGCAGATTATCACGTTTTTTCATTGATCTCACGATATAATCCTACTGCAGCAGAAGTCGATCACTATCAAAATCTCTAGAGTAGATGAACCAACACCTTCTTTACCAAATACCGTATTGCACTTTGCACTAAACCTGCTTCATACCTGTTGTAATACGCCTCATACATAATCTATTTTATATTAAATTAAAGTAAAAACAGCGAAGGGAAAAATTCCAGTTTTTAAAAATTAAAATTTAGTCTCCCGTTGCACAGCATTCTCTCCTCCGTATCTCGCCACCGAAAGGAGGAAAAAACAACTTTTTCTACCAAAAACAATATATTATTTCTATCAGATTATCCCAGACTACCTATTCATTCCTTTATAATGGATGCAAAATATAGGTAGCCATTAGATGATCCTCCGCAGAAGGAGCACTTTATTGCGTAGGGAAGAGATCATGGGAAAAGGAGGGATCGCATAATGTTCATAAATTAGGAGCCACTGACTGCTTGTGCATGAGAAGCATTCATGAAAAGCATGATGCAAGTGAACTGAATAATTTTCTGTGCAGGATCCCCAGGTTTTCGTCTTCCTATTTATTATTTTCATCTTATTATTACATAACTATTACTTTTCCTTTCTTGAATAATGATGCTAATCAAAGTTTTTTTTAAAAGTTGCTTCTTCTAAAAATACCCATGTTCTCAAAGAGAAAGTTTCTGATGTAAATGAGGACGTCTAGATGAGTACATTATATGTATTGATTGTGCTTAGCGCTACACATGCATAGCAAAGATTTAAGCAAGTGGAAAATGCCACAGTGAAAGGAATGTAACGCGCCAAGATAAATACTTTCTTAGACTTTTTCTAAGAAATCTTTGGTAGATCTACAAAATATGTTGCTTCATCGTATTGTAGGGAGTCTGGCCTAATTATAGCGAATCAGTTTTTAGCTTCTCTATGATATGATTATAATATAATATTGTAACATTAATTTAATTTAAAACATGTGAAAATTTGGAATGTGAGTAATGCGCGTGCAGTGATGATGCGTTGGCCTGAACAAAGCAATTTGGAAAGGAAGTGAGTTTGTAAGTTTTCAAATGAATCCTAATCCTTTCCAGTCCTTGACTACACTTCGTGTTAGGTCATATTCATATCAAATCCTGCATTGTTACCATAGCTTGGGAAGCGAAACCAGAACTAGACCACATGATGGAAATGTCTGTCGTCATCTTTCACAGATTAGAGTTTAAACTTGAATAATAAGATCATTTTTTCACATATTGCATTCCATCGTGCTATTACAAGGATCACGTTATTAAACCTACATTATAAGGAATTAATCATGACGGATATGTAACGAAAAAGAAAATTGCTGAGCTCAGGAAAGGAAGACTTAGGAGGAACGAGAAGATTCATGTCTACTCATATCATCCTCTAATAATCCCCATTTCACTAGTGATTTTCCAGTTTTCATCTTGTTTTTGTGTAGTTTCGGCGGATGCTACTTGTGCAGTAGTTGTTGTGAGAGAGCATCATCACATCACCATCATTCACAAGTCCCATAACGCTATATATTCATACATATCATCATCGTTGAATATGATATGATAATTGTGGGTTTGGCCTTAGCTCGTCCCAAGAAGAGATTCGATTTGCTTGTGGAACTCAAAACAGGGTTAGAGAAATATGCATGGTGAATAATAGGATCCTCGTAATAGATAGATGGGCAGGTTAATTTGACCAATTTGATTTTTTTGTGAACTAAAAAGTAAAAGACGAAAAAAATACGGCACAGCCTTCCAAGTATGTATGTATGAAAGATTAAAGGATTACATTTTCGGGGCTTTTATATGCCTTCATTTCCCACAAATTCTGAATAAATTTTTTTAAGGTAAACTCGTGTCTGAAGAATGAATTTAGATAGAGAATGAAGGTAATATTGGATGAAGCCAGTGATAATTCAAGATTTTGTTGGGATCAGTGAGAGTTTGCAAAGATTGTGAATGTACATATGTATGTGCCCATATGTCTAGCTATCCATTAATAGTTTAGTCGGTATGTGCAGGCAGTGCAACGTCTGACCCATGCATGCCTTGTAATCAAGAAAGGGAAAAAAAGGGAAGGATAAAAATCGTCAAATCTGAGAAAAAGTCAAATTAAATGGGTTGAACTTGTAAAAGATGAATGATGAAAATTCGGTGGTGGTTTAGGATGGATGAAAGGAGGTACAAAAACTGACTTTGCTCGTATGCATGTACACTTGCTTGCTCACTGCCTACCTCCGCTGTTGTGCATGCTTGATTATAGCTGATGGTGATGATTATGATCGGCAACTCATACCAATATGAATCATTTTCCCTGCTCGCTCATCCCCACTACTACCTGACAACTTTTAGAGCGTGGGACAGTGAAGGAAAAATATATTTTATGCACGAGCAAGAGAATTCACGAAAAATCCTTTCATTTTATTCATCACCTCGTCTCGTACGCTCCACAGACCCTTGCTATTTGCGAATTACAATGTCATGATGAGATCTGAGAGGGCTTATAGGGGATGGATTGCATAAGCCCAAAATTTTCAAGGTAATTATCCTTAAAGGATGAGATAATAACGCGTTGTTTCATACTCCATCATACTAATTCAACGTTGATGCCGAAGCTTTGCCAACTGGTTTTCCCATATTGTTTTAATTTCATGTCATACAAACACTGGTGCTTGCAAAGATATCTAAATAAATAATAGATGGTCGGGGTACCATGAGATGTACTTTTGAGGGACATATTTAAGTTTCAGGGATTGGAGAATTATTAGGCAATTCAAATCTACCTATATGAGCTTTATCCTTCCCTCGTCACCCTGATTCCACGACGACCATGGACTTAAATTTGAATCCCTGAAAACCTAGAAACATTATTTACAAACAACGAAAGCAATTTCATGCGAAAACTATTTTCTTAAAAGGCAAATAATACGTTAAAAATTACAAGGTTTTTTCTAGTTTATTTTAAGAAATGATGCAATAAATCAAAGAAGGTTTCGAAATAGTAGGTGGGTCAAATCTTGGAAAACGTCTGGCCTAAAATTCAAAATGGCATTGGAATTGGGAGTTTCTAAAGCACTGGCTCATTGTAAAAGTACTACACGTGTCTCAGCAGTTGTCCTAGAAACATACCTATTTTATTCGACCTGAAGAAAGAAATTCTCCACATTTAAGTGCATCCACTTTCATGCAATTTTATTAAGGTTTTATACCGCTTAATTCCATTTTAAGTCTTTTGTCCTGTATCGGGGGCGAAGTGAGAAGCTTGCTATTGTTTACGAATATGCCGTTTATGCGATGACATTTGGGAATGAGGATAATTGGTTTTTAAATTGCATCGACCATTACCTCGAATTGATTTCCTACAAGGTTATTTTTTGTTTTTTTTAGTTGGCAGTTAAGTTTTTTCAGTTGCGTAACATTTAGAAACATGCACAGAACATATTCTAGAATAAATAAAATGGTTTAAATTAACTCGATATAAATTGTAAATACTTGGAAAATAAACATTTGTTTACTTTAATTTTCAGGATTGGATGCACTAG
>JAHZNI010000996.1:0-13355 GCA_027744415.1 Seira ritae
TTAAATTTTGGTATCAGTAATCTGATTTTGAATGCATCGCCTGATGACAATGCACTTCAATTAAGAAAAACCGCAAGCAAACTCTTTCAAGTCCACCGTGATAATGATCATATCATGTCACGGCACTGCCTCTAACTACGAATATTCTCATTTGTCCACGTCTTTCATTCGACCTTCCCAAATTATCTTCAAAGTTTTATGCATAGATGATAGTATCGTGAGCTATTTTTTCCCTAAAAAATGAAGGAATCGATAACTGTCATCGTTCATCAGTTTAGGACAATGAGCGTCATCTCATTTTCCCCTGATATTACAAACTCATGCTTTAAACTGAATATTTTGGTGATTGCATTACAATGACAATACACAATTTTCCACAAAATGTCGTGTACAAATGAATCTTATTCATTGAGCATGTCTAGCCAATAAAAAACTAAAATACAATGCCGTTTTTGTTTAATGCTGGGTTTGGCCCTTAAAGTCTTCGTTTAAACAATTTCTTTTTTTTAAAGAAATTTTAAGTCTCTTCAATTTTTACAAAAATAAACAAAGTATCTATTTCTCAGTCACAACAGTGGATCAACACTAATTTGCCCCTCAAACCAGAAGTGAAGTTTGCTATAAATACTTGATCATCTCAAGTGATCAGACATCAGTTTCTCAGTCTTCCTCCCTCCTCAAGCTCTAAAAATCACTCCAAAGACCTTCTCTTCTTTGTAACTTGTGTTGCAGAAACGAATTCATCCTACCGACATGGCTAAGCTCGTAAGTTTCCATTGAACAATCTTTTTCCATTTCCACGGTTCCAAATTCCCACAGAATGGAAGCTCTGCTTCTTCCAAAAATCTTCTTTGGAAGAGCATGGAACAACAATTTATCATTTTTACCTGTAATACTTGTTTAAAAAGTCACATAATTTCAAATACACTCCTGCTGGTTCTCAGTAAGAGCCTCTTATGAAAAGAAGTAGGTCATTTTTTGCGCTGGAATCTCGAAGCTAAGCCGATGGGAGAGATTCTTCGGTTGTAAGACCTCCACTTCTTCTTGCATTTTCATTTCTTCGGAAAAACAATAATCGTAGTAAGAGGAACATATTGCACTTCAGGAATGTTTGCGGTGTGTAAAATAAGCCTCCATGACCAAAGCATACCGCACGACACCGCAGAACGAACAAGAGTGTCAAAAAATAAATCATTTTTTGTGTGTGTCTACTGAACATTTACACAAGAAGTGGTCGTTCGTTGTCGTTATTATTGCTCCAGATCTCGCCAAAAACCATCTCCTCTCTCCTTCTTTGTTTCTGGAGAAGTGGAAGAGGCTCGGGCTCAATGGAAATGATAATATTATTCTGGACCATGCCTTGTCTAAGAACAAGAAACTTTTAATACCTTCATGTTCTTTTCGAGGAAATCTAATCCCATTTTCCTTTTGCCGTTTAGATTGCTCTCCTCTTCTTGGCTGCCTTGATTGCCGTCGCTGCCAGCCAATACTTGGGCGCCTACCCAAGAGCTTATGGTTACGCTGGACTTGGAGCTCCACTTCTTGCTCGTGGAGCTTACGCTCCTTTCGGAGCTGGATACCCAGGATACCTCGGGTACGGAGCTCGCGGAGTTGTCCTTGGTTAAAGAGCTCTTGAAATGGATGGAAGGTCATATGCGCCTTTTACAACCCTGCTCGCTTTCCCGGTTTAAATATTATTCAAATGGAGTTTTCGAAATAAATGCTTTTATGTCATTTTTGATGGTAGGTACATATGTACCAAAACCTTATATTATTCCTGTTTTCAATGTTCCCCAAAACCTCTTTTTGTAGAGTTATTTTTATATCATAATTTTACGATTGAGACGCATTAAATAAAAACATATTGGCTAAAAACGTATATTATATTCTTACTATATTCATTCGAATTTATACCATTGTGCTTGTATTTGTACTTGGTTTATTTATAAACTCGGTTTCATGAAGTGCTACCGTGGCTCAAGAGTACTAGGGATTGTTTTTATTTGATTTAGAGAAAGCAGTCCCAAACTCCAAGCATGTTACGGAATTAGATGAACCATAAAAATGGAACTCGCGGCAGAGAACAATCTGTTTTGCAATATTTTACGGAGCTCTAGAAAGCGGTTAAACAGAGGACGTACAACTTATTTGATAAATGGATTTATATATTTGTGATGGGAAGCAGGCTTAAGATAAAACAATAATGTTTTGTTTTTATGACCGCAGGGACAAAGCCTTGGCCTTACTTAGGTTTTAGCTGTTTAAAGGTCTTTTTTTCTGACATGAGCTTGCTGCGGATTCGAATTTGGCTAGTAGCCTATCGGAATTATAAAAGAAGTAAGCAATGCATGATAATGTCTAATACTATATGGTATATTTAGTACTTACATAAATGCATAAGCCATATTCACTGGCCATGTATGAACATTAAACAAGAAAATTGTAAAATGTATTTAAACTTTGGACAGAATTTACGAATTACAGTGGCCGCGTATAGCTTTACTTTTAATCTGCGTAGGTGATTTAGGTACCCATCCCGGGAGACTGACGCAAGATCGCTCTAGCGAGACTTGCGAGACTTACTTGACAACGCTTCAGAGAGTCTCGGCGCTTTCAGTGTTCAAATGATAGGGTGAGCAATACCTTCAGTTTGAGCTTTATACCTCGCTGACAAGAAGCTTCAGAGGTTCATCCAACTCATCTGAGGTAACACGTTAAATTTTCTCCTCTTTTGCACTTCATCTTCAAAATTATAATCAAGAAAAACAGCTTCACGCATTATATCATGTATAATAACTTACCGAGATTCATTGGAGACGCTTACTCTTGCTGATCATTGATAGCAATAATAATTTATAATTTCATTTCATTTAACTAAATCATCTGATGAATTGCTTTGCTTTTAACCAATCAATTACATATTCTACTTATGCAGGTCGGCCAGAACAACAAATAAAGGAAAAACTGTATTTGTATCCGGGATATATAATACATTAGTCTGATACTCTCTTTTCCTCAGATTTGTATCAGTTTAGTGTACTGAATTTTTTTAAAGAAATTAAAGCTAGTTATTTGTACATCTTTAAATTCAATTTGACAGTGCATTTAAAAATAATTGTGGCATCCATTTAGCAAAATTATATGAACCCTAAGAACCCTATGAACTGTAAAAAAATAAATGTCTACCTACAACAATTGTGATAATGTGAATGTTTTTTGCTCTCTCATAAGCCATGTCATCTTGTGGTTAGAGGAAAACAGCCTAAGTTAACCCCAAAGACGCGATCCTCAACAGAGCAACATTTCCCCCATGTGTCTAGAAATTTATTACGTTTACACAGATAATTGCTCTTCAGCATTAATTTTTTTTCCTTCCCAGAGATGAACAGTCTCTTTTTCAAATAAAAATATGCAAAGAGCAAAAAAAACTTCATGATGATCTTTTTGGTAGAAAAAAGTCAGCATTTTTTCAAAAGATGCTCTTTATCCCGGCCTTAATGTACTTTGATGCTGTTCTTGCTACTTTTTTTTACTTGAAGTGAAACCGGTTCTACGACTGAATTTTTTTAAAGAAATTAAAGCTAGTTATTTGTACATCTTTAAATTCAATTTGACAGTGCATTTAAAAATAATTGTGGCATCCATTTAGCAAAATTATATGAACCCTAGAACCCTATGAACTGTAAAAAAATAAATGTCTACNCTTCGTCAATGTCCCTTCATTTCATACCTGCTTCCATCTCCAACTCCATTACAAAGATTTTTCAGCTTGAACAGTTGCTCTGGCCCTATCAATATATAAAATGAAGGTATTAATAAAAAAAACCTGCATTACGCTCGATTATAAAGCAAAAATGTTACATCTTTTCTTTTTCCAAGCCTAGTATTATTTTCATCTTGTCTTCTCACCCAGCTTGTTTGCATTTTCCTCCACATCAACTGAATTTAATTCATGCATACACACTACTACATTTATTATTTAAAATGTTATGTATCTACGTTGTAATAATGGAGAGAATCATTTTATTTTCTAAAAAATATATCAAGTGGTTTGGTTTCTTGTTGTCTAGTTCACTTCATTTTGCTTTTTCAGCTTATTTGCATGTCCAAAAAATGACTCCTTAAAAAGTGTAAAAGAACAAGATCTTCCTGCATGATACTGCATACTTTTCTCTGCAATCTCTGGGAAATCTTTTTGGGGGGAATGATTGATTCTTTCTCAGTTGTAGTCTCATGTCAAGCCCAAAACGAATAATTTAGTCTCGAAGAATAAAAAGCCCCGTGCAAAAGAAAAGGTTGCAGTTTAGGAAATCAGTATTCGGATCACGTTCACTTCTGTCATCAATCCCGAAGAGATCGGGAGATTTAGAATGCAACTACTGATGGGGAATTGTGTGACGATAAAAGTTATGATTTTAGTTTCACTGGGAGTGGTAATGGTGAATTTAGCGAACAAATAAATTTCCATATAACGTGCAAAGCTTATTTTGACCTCAAACGGGGAAATTCAACCACACATATGGTAATGCAGTGGGTCGTTTGGTCTAAAGGAATCTGAAGACATAAAACAAGAGTCGTTATATTCCTAATCACAATCAGATACTGTGTGGCTGAATATGATTTAGGAATTAGGCTTGATATTACAAATAATCTAAATTTAAATACGTATCCAAAAATCTTATGTTCGAGAAAGGCAGACCCTTAAGGTCACTGATATGGAATATCTTTACACACTGCTTCAGTTCCATCATGATGATATTTATTAATTACCCATAAGGAAAGCTATGAAAATAATGAGTACCTATAAACGCCACATGAACACACCGAAGTTTTGTTTTGCTGAATTTACTTCTTTGTGTATTTTGGTTTTCACGAACAACGAACAATGTAAAACATTTGCCATTTACCACTGTACGAGCTTGCGGTGGTAGACAATAGTGGTGGCGGCAAGGACGTTGGTGCGTGACTCCTCCGGTTTGGTTGGAAGTGGAGAAAGATCAAACGATCTAAGAAGCTCTTCAAAGGCTTGATGTATTAGTTCCATACTCATAAACACTAAAACACTACACCTTACCTAATTCTGCCAATGAGAAGGAGTCAAAGTATATGAGAACGATGATGCGTGAAACATTCATGGAATTTCACATAAGCAGCTTTTTCATTTCTTCAAAGGTTTCATAGAGACGCCTAACGACTAACAACCTAGAATGAAAAAAAATCCTACATGCTTCAAGTACTTAGATCAAAGCAAAAATCCTGCTGCAAAAAATGGAACGCTATGTACATTTGTTTGAGGCGAGAATTTTTAAAGCACTTAAAAGATCCCTTTGACCCAGTAGAACTGGAAAGCACTTACACTGAGTAGGTAATTGGGCGATGAAAACCTGCATTAGCATTTTATGATATCCCTTACTTCAAAATAATCACACAAGTACCTTCAACGATCGCATAGAGCTCTTCACTGGAAAATATGAAGTGCTGGGAAGAGAACTCAAGAAGATAATGCTCGCTTACATACTCTTCAAGTAAAAAACAAACTTGAGCAGCTTGAAAAGGATATAATGTTTGACTTTAATGGGAGAATAAAACAAGTAAATATTAATAAGCAAACAAATTAGGCAAAGCGTGATATGTATTATGATACATATAGGAAACGTGTATAAGTAATAGGTACATACATGCACATAGATTAGGTATATTTTCATGCAGTTGTTCATAGTAAATTGATGGAAGTAGAGAAAAGGTGAGAAATTGATAGATAAAGTTCCCAGAGCTAACCTAAATCATTTACTAACGTAATTCATACTGTGTACTTGGTAATAAAAATATTTAGGAAGTTCCGAAGAAAATTTCTTCCAGTCCACTTTTAGACAATCGTGAAACCAGTACAACTGCCAATAATGAGGTATGAATTAATGCATCTCAATTCCCTTCCTCTTCTACAGTATTTATCAACACGTTGCGAAAAAGATATTGAGCAGATCTAATAGAGAGCTACCCTTCTCTAATGCGCAGTAAAAAATAGTGAAAGTCATGGATTTCCATAAACTTTAGCTATAGTAGGTCAAGCAAACCAACCAGTGTGTATATGGCTAAAATTGTGCTGTTCTGACGTATTTTTCACGGAATTTTGAAACATTTTTCACAGATTTCAATGAATGCATTAAAATCGTCGATAAGGAGATACTGATCGGTTTCACATACCTTATCAGGGTTGTGGTGAAAGCTATAGTCGACAAAAGCGTATGCATACAAACCGAACCGAAATAAAATCATGAATACCATACCGTAGCTGTAGTAATGGCGGCTATGTATGTTTGTTAACAAAGAAAGGCTATAAATTGCAAGTGCTTCATTGGAATCGGGCTAACTATCTTGCAGTTGGAGAAATCTATTAATGTTGAACTCAATCCCTGAAAAGTTTGACGTGCATTTCTAAAGGAAGTAAAATTACAAGCTGTCGCATTAACATCCGGGATAAATGCTCAACGACATGCTATTCCCTGGAAAATCAGTCTGAGCTCAGTTGATCTAATTAGGGAAAAGTTTTGTGACTTCTTTGACTTTAGCTCTCTATGTGAAACACTGACAATGCACTGTAGTACAAATATAGATGATTCAAGGAGTTTGGAAAAGAAATTGAAGGGACTAGAGGCCCTGCCTATTTCTAATCAAAATCAGACATGCACTTCAGAACAATTTTCCAGGTAAAACCCCTTAAATATGTAAAATTTAATGACAAAACTTCTTTTGTCTTTACGTGGGAGTTCTTCTGATGCCATCATTTTTGTCTATTTCTTGGAAGCTTTTTTCTTGTTTTCTATGAAAAATGCAAGTCTTCTGCTTTATAACTTTGAGCTCTGATCTTTCTAACTCATTTAAATGAGATTTGCCTAAATACCTACCACCTGCCGAAAATTTCCCCTTAAATTTGCATTTTGTTTGTCGTTCGTTAGGACATCTTCAGTTTCTCGCATTTATTCTCAGAAATCGGCGTGCATAGAGTAGGGGAGAATGGAATTCCACAAAATGTCATGCAATGAATAGAAGACCTCTTACCTAAGCCCATTTTGCTGTTCTCTAGCACTGATGGTGTCCAGATGCTCTGATTCTGTCGCTCGCCGTTAAAATGAGTCCTGTCAATATTTGTATGAACACGCTGGCAAGATCAGCAGCAACTTTGCTTCCATGATCCAGTAGCCGAAAAATATTTTTCCACATTTTATGCACCTTTCTATACCTGTATGTTCGCCATGCAGGTCGACACACTCTTATTTAGGGAAGGTGTAATGCTAACTCGCACAAAAAACACATTTTTTTGAAGCAGCAATCTTTCCATCCATCGCATAAAAGACTTCACTTAATTCTCAATAAAGAAAGTAAAAGTTGACTTTTTAGTTTAAGTTTGAGCCCTCTTAAGGTAGACTTGCCTGCCTGCCTACCTACCTAATCATTATCATTATTTCCAAGCTGGTTTCTATTTGCCACCTTCTCATTTTCAGAGACGAGCCATGCCAGACTAGAGTCGTTAGCTATATTTTTCCATGTTTTTCTGGTTTAGCTTCTTTTCAAAAGTCTGTGAATCACTTCACATCATCGGACAGAAAATGTTGCTTGATCTTCGAAGTAAAAAAAATAACGAGCTTATTCCCATCTTCCGAAATTTTTTTATGCAGAAAGCATCATGATTTGATGAATCCAATCAAGGGGATGCGATGCATGTAAAATTTAACAACATTTTTCCAAACCAAAACTGAGCATCCTCAGCAGCCTCTCCTCTCATTTTTGGCTTCTGCTTTATAAAATTATTCATGTCTGGCCTGCTGGTCCGCCCGGTTTACATCGATATGCCATGCATATTTTTTACAAAGATCAACCGAAGAAGCCTTCCATCCATCCGCATCTTAATAATTTTCTATTGTTCTTCTTCATCTCCTGCCACTTGCCACCTGCCCCTCGAGAAATGGTCCTCGTACTTTTTTTTACCCCGCGTGAGCATAATAGATGCATTAAACTTCATTTAAGAAAAAAATCATAAGTTCAAGCAGAAAAAAATGGACTCAGGCAATGATCCTCCTGAGAAAAAATGCGTTTGTTTGGCTGTTACACGTACACATGCAAGTCAAACAACACGCAAAACTTATTGCTTCTTTAATCACAATTAATAATGGAAATAAGAATGGCGCTATGTACCTATCTCCCTCTCTTTCTCGACATAATTGCCTTTCGAAAAGCAGGTTGAGCTATGATTACGAGAATAAGAGCATCATATCATCATAATATCATCTCCATCATTATCATCGTTCCAATTCACGTCACAATATCATTACGGGAAGGTTGAAAACGTTAGCATTTTACAATTGTTAATAATTCCCTGAACACGATCATGCATGAAAAATGCTTCTTGGCCTTTTCGAAAAAAAGTTTATACCTTTTTATATTATGCTATAATACCCGCCTCCCAGCGCAAATAGAACGGCAGCAGCCAGCAGCTACTCTTTCACAATTCTTTTCTTGCCTTTGGCTTGGCTTTTGATAAAAAAAATATCTAACCAAAGTCAACTTTTTTTACTTGGTTATTGCTGATCATTTTTTTATTCTCTCGGTCCATTTGTTTAAAACCTGTAAGGAAGACAGGACAGGACGAGATTCACTAGAGGTAAGTACATTGCATTGCATTCCATCTCTAAAAATCTTCTGGTTCTTTTGCATGTGGCTTAAGTGGCCAAAACCAAGCCAAGTGAAATGCAAGATGATAGTAGTGATTGTTTGGTGGTAGTGGTGGTGGGTAACAATGAAATCGTCTAAATGCATGCATACCTACAATAATACAAATATGAAATGAAGGGAAAAGAATTGAATGTACTTTATCTAAATGATTATGTGCAATGTACTACCCAACAGGTCTGCTAAGGCGAAAGCTCAAGCCAAGGAATGGTCGTCTGAGTGAGAAGACGAAGAAGAAAAAACTGATCTTTTTCCTGATGAGAAGAACTGTTCAGGTATGAAATAAGATGATATTGAATATTGAGACGACGAAGAAGCATCTGGTGAATCAGAGAATCTGAGGAGACGAAAAAAGTAGATAGGTATACCAAACGAAGCAGAAGAAGACCTACCTTTTTGACTTGTTACCTTTTAAGCCTTAGAAAAAAGGTGGAAAACAAGTAGAGAGGACCCGACTCGACTCTCGGCCGTATATTTATTTTATCTGGTTACCTAGTTGTAATAATAATGACTAGAGAAGACGATACATACATTTAAGTAGATACATTTTTTAAAACATGAAACATGCAAGTTTAGTTATTTTTTATTCTGACTTGAAGGCGAAAAAAAATAGGAAGCGAGAAGGAGAAAAAAATTGTTTGTGATGTGGTCCTTGTTTCATTTTTATGGTCACTCAAGAGAGTTCAGTTCACTTTTGAGATCTGGAGGGATCACACAAAATACTTGTGGGAGACGCGTTTGATCTTGAAAATGGCAGTTTCAAAGTAACCAATGCCTACTTGCTCCTCTCGATAGTGGTGGTGGTGGCTGCGTGCAACACCCTCTCATCATGAGGAGGTGCCTGAGGAGGATCGTGTCGAAACAAGTTGTACTAAAATTCTGGAAAGACCGCCGTGCAAAAGGGACATGTGACAAGTTCATTGGTAGGGGCGCTAGATAGTGCTTCCTTACTAAACAATAAAGTGCGCGCAAGACGAAGATGACAAAAGACCGGTACAATGAGAAAATAGAATTTTCCGTTGAAAATGGATTTTTTTGTTCGTTTCTCGAAGGGACTTGGAAACTGACATGGTGATTGCTGATGAGTCAAAAATTTCATACTGGGAGAAGAAAAAGAGAAGAAGCTTCAGCAATGCGTGATAAGGATTTTTCCAGCTTGGAAATCCACCCACGTTCCTCACCGTAGTGGGATGAGTAAAGATATGAAAATGTGTGTGGCATTTTAATCAGATATCTTATCGCAAGGAACGCGATTTTTGGAAGTAGGTCTGAGACGAAGATGGAGTGCATGAATTGCATGATGATTCATTGCCACTGTCGAGACAGGACAATAAATAAACGGGACAGTATGTTTTTGCAAAAAATCGAAGATTTCCTTGAAATGCATGGAAGGAAAACAGTCTAAATTACTTCGATTACAAACAGCAAGACATATCTAAGTTTTGTGGGAAAGCACAATGCTCGGAGCAAATTCCATTCGATTCTCTTTAACAATGTGTTCCTGTTTTTTATTTCGAAGAATTGCTCATTAAAGTCCTATTTTAAGTGCTAAATAATTCTTGTGAAACAATCTTCGTTACCAGTACGCATCATCTGAATTTTCTGAATATAAACGTGATTGCATGTCGCACATTTTGTGTTCTTTGACAATTATAAAAATGAGATTCACTCCAACGAAATGTGCTAATGCAGTCTTTTGTCAAGCGAGAAAATTAATGAACACGTCTATTCCGAGACATTATTTTTGTGAGCATCCTGGTATCACATTTGACAGCTCTAAATTGTTTTGTGGCGCTTTCTTTTCCAAAACCTTAAAATAGAATCCTGGAATTGAGAGAGACAGCACAATTGGGTGAAAATACTAATCCGATTTGTTATCACATGAGATACACATGCATATGTATATATGCCTGACGCTCAAGTCACAATCAAGGTCTGTGCTTTTCCTCCGATTCTTTTCAACAATTCCATGGAAGAATCTAAAAAAACGCATTCTACCAACTTCGTCAAAATCAAGGAACCTAAATATCACGGAAAAACAAAGGAAGAGAATCTATTAGAAGCAAACTTTTTCCCAGGAATACTGAAGGAAAATGTGTTCGAAGAAAAGCCATTTCTACTATTCAAACTGTCTCCTCTAAGTCCATCTGAAATGATTTGAGTTGGAGTTCTGAAGAGAAAGTGCTTTTTTCCCTATGCTTGCTACACTGCATAGCTTTCAACGTTTCAACATTTCAAAATGCTTGTCAAATGACCGATTTGAAGAAGCTCTTGTTTTCGATGGCTCCCCTTGAACCTCTTCACACGCATTCATCAGAAAAAGGTATGAAACATACATAGAGGAAAGCTTGGAAAATACATATGTACGTAAGTCTTCCTTTTTGAAATGACATTTTCCTCGGCTTAAGCGCTCCTTTTGTGACTGCGAAGATTTTTTTCAAAAGTTTCCTCCTACTACTTCTAT
The DNA here is from genome assembly GCA_027744415.1 of Seira ritae. Classification (NCBI taxonomy): domain Eukaryota; kingdom Metazoa; phylum Arthropoda; class Collembola; order Entomobryomorpha; family Entomobryidae; genus Seira; species Seira ritae. Next base: position 11,192 of record JAHZNI010000996.1, read on the forward strand.
TATTACTTTTCTCTTCCAACATTTTAAAGCGCTGCAGATCTAGATTATTATAGAATTGGATCGCTAGAAAGGTGAAAAAGTGAGGACTGCATACATACATACTGCACAAGACTCGTGCTCAACTTTTTATTTCACCTCGATGTTATTTTGTTGGTTTGGCGTGTGCCATTCGAGCGCAAGCCTTGTTTTCCTTTTACCATGCATGTTTTTTCGCTAGTTTTATCGCCCTCCTTTAAATTATCTATGTAGAAGATTGTACAAAACGAAAGAAATATGGAGAATTCGTGACTCTTTTGTTACAGTTAGTAGAGATCCAAGCCCTTTTGTTCACCAAGAGGCATAATATTGCGATGCTTTACGCTTCATTGTATTGTCTTCAGGCCAGAATTACATACATAGTTTATGGTGATGCTGATCACGATGACGTGCGTTCATCATGAATAAATGCATGGCATTTCCGATTTATACCTCCGGAAAATCATTGAAAGTTTAGTCAAGGGCTTTTGATAGCAAAGCTCGACCTAAGAATGCAAAGTGTTCAGGTGATCTTCGTAGGATTTTGAGTTCATGGAATGCTTCATGTAACTCCTCTACAACTTGAGGGGATACTTTGGATTATGTTCAGTACAGAATAATTTTTTGTCGTCCTATTCGATTTGCAAACGTGATGAATTTCCCTTAACACACGTACACGGGCATGAGTAACTTCTGCATTGCAAATTCTTGTTATTTTAGTCAAATTTTAAAATGAAAACTCGCTAATCGAAGTATATAAAACGGAAGGGACTTATTCCTGAAGTTTGAGATCAAATCGAAGGGAACAAAATATTTAACATCTGGTGCTATTTTAAACATCCAAAATGAAGTTCCGGAAATATTGCATCAAAAATAAATAAGGGTGCAAAAATCAGTTGATATATTCTTAATGCATGCATGTGCATTCAAGACTTACTGTTTTTCAGACCTCTCTAATTAATGTTGCCATATGGATGAACATGTCAATCAACTCAGTATGTTTTACTCAAACCACTTGTTTATTCCATTCATCTTTTTCAAAATCCCTTAAGCTTGAAAGAAGCAAGGACAAAAATGTGAATTTTTGTAGTACCTTCCAAATCCGAATCAAATGTCAGCATTCCGGCACGTACGCTTTTGAAAAAAAATTCCAGAGTAATATTCTTCAACCTTCTCCAATAACCTCTCATTCGCATCATTACTACCATCTGCACTGCAAGTCAAGCAAAATGGCACTGGCAATATTGTAGACGCAGATTGATTTAAGTACATACATATAAAGCAGAAAACGTGACAATTTGCTTATCATCAGAAAAAAAAGGAAGGTGGGCATGTCGAGAGTCCAGGAAAATATTATGATCTTCTGCATCCACCTCACACAAACACATTTAACCATCTGCATGAAAAATTGGGAGGTATTTTTTCTCTTTGAATGCCATGACATTTCATTGTCGCATCCTCGCCATTCACTACCACCTCCAGCGATTCCCCATCTCAGCGCTTACGCTTTTTACTGCTGAAATTCCTTGGTCATCCTAAGGCTGTCTCTTTAGCGATGAAGGTATCGGTTAATCCTGACGGTACAAATGTAAAAATCCATCTTCGTCTTCAGCTCATCACCATACCATTTTTTACCAATTGCAAATCCAAGCGGGATGTGACCAGCCTATTGAGAGGTGACAATTACTTCAAAAAGCCGGTTCCTAGGTCTTATTCTCATCATCATGAATACGAAGAGACCATTATTGCACTGCCTCTCCTCCTTTCTGTCATTATCATATTTCTTCATCGGTTTTTCAATCTCTCGACAAGATTTTTTAATATCAAGTCTGAAGTGTAATAAAATGATGATAACCAAATAAACCTCTTCACTCGGAGACAGCAGACCGCACCGCGAGTGAGACGGTTATCCTTCAGCTTGCCAATTGCATTTGCCTCCTCTTTATCTTTTCCTTGCAAAGTTATAGGAATTTATTATGCTTATTTGAAGTCGTCAGACTGTCCCTTGCTCTCATCATTTTACATTTGCATAATACATAATAATATTTTATCGCTTTGAGCCGATGTCAATACACAAGTCAATAACAATCAGTGTGATGTAGTGACACTTGAACATTTTCTTCTTGAAAAGCCTCTCTTCCTATAGCGG
>JAHZNI010000997.1:0-14937 GCA_027744415.1 Seira ritae
TAATGGCAAAACGTTTTGATGGCAAAATGGAAAAAGTCACTTCCGAAAATTACAATAAGGCTTTATAGCAATCTTGCATCAAGCTGAAATTTTTCCACGTATTTGTTCAAGAAAAGTAAAGATTTTGAGCTTAAGTTGTGTGTAACTGACTGATTTATTCAATAACTCCATAACTATGATTTGGTTGAAATATATTTGTCAAAATTTTGTTCTAACTAAACTGCTGCAGTAATTAATTTTTTTAAATGAAGAAATTGTAATTATGACACAAATTATTGTTTTACAGTTATCAAAGCAAGTGGAACCTTCTTCCCTGGGGGAGGATCGAAGGAGAATGTTAATCACAACAATAATAACAATCCCATGGATCTCTCCAGTCCAAATGGTTCCGTGGAGCCAGTTGGTGAGTCAAACATGCTAAAAAATTATTACTTTATTTATATGTATTTATTATTTTTAATTAGTAGCTTTCTCTTCACACTTCTTAATATTCTGTCTGTAAGCTTTAATCAATTCTTTAAAAAAATATTTTCTTGGTAAATACTTATTTTTCTGTCCTGTTTCTTCTTCTTCCTTCACTGTAGAACCTAAATCCCTAACTGACCATTCCTTAAGCCGGATTCTTCAACTAAATTCTTCCACAGAAAACTCGGAGACCCAGTTCGGCCCTGAGATTCCGTGTGGAAGGGCGTTTTGCAAGCTGAAGAGGAAGCATCACTATCACTGCACCTTATGCAATCAGGTATGTAAATTACTAAATCAACTAAAATTAATTAATTCGATTAATTTATTTGCATTTCCCTTAGAAACTATAATTATTTTTTTCAGGCTTTCTCCGAATTAGACAAACTCCGTCCTCACGTCCTCAAGCACAGCAGCTTCTCCCCTCTGAAGCAAACCGACTCCGAGCAATTCACCGACGAAGAGACCCCTCCTCCTCCTCCAAATCCCCCCAAGTCCGAGCCCGAAGACCTAGATCGCCACCGCAAGAGTCCACTAGAGCATTCGCATTCCAAAGTTGGAATATCCCTTCCGAAAGAAGATCTCTTCGGCAAGCATGACCTTCCCCCTGGCGCTCTTCCCCCATCAGCATTCCCTCCAACATCCCTCCCCAACTTTTTAAATTACCCCGGCTCGCAGTCCCCATTCTCGCACTTGTTCCTCAACCAACATCCCTTCTCCATCTACGCTGGAATGATGTTTGGAGGCGCGCCTCCGGGAGTATTCCCTCCAGGCATGCTAGCCAACCCTCCCACTCTACCTCAGCCTCATCAACTTCCTCCCAACGCAGGTCAGCATCTCGGAGTTGGGGTCGGAGTTCCTGACCCTCTCCTCTCCGTGAATAATTCGTTTCAGCAGCAGTTGCAAAAAGTGGCTGCAGGGGCAGCGGGGAATAAGAGATCGGCAAGTCCCACGAGTTCCTCCCCCTCCTCCCCTAATAATAATGGGGATAATGGTGCAAAGAAGCCGAGGATTCAGATGAGCCCTTCACCAGGTACAGTACAGTTACAGCATCCTACTAAATATAAGATTTTTTTATAAACCGGAAGTACTTTAATTTACTATCTAATTAATATTCAGGTGGTCCTCAAGGCCAGAACAAAGCATCGCATTTTCATTGCTCCAAGTGCGACTTCGTCTGCACGGACACGAATAAAGTGGTTGCTCACCGGAGGCAGCATCAAAAGCTCGACTCGATCACTGCAGCTGGGTTCGAGAAATTCACTCCGTCCCAAAATTGCAACGTGAGTATATACTTACCTATATGTACATTTACTTAATTAATTCCATTCCTTCCAAATTTCCTGATCGACTAAATTAGCTAATTTTTACGATATTTAATTATTTTCCAGGTGGGTAGCTGCATTCACAGTTTGAAACAAACGCATTACCATTGCCNTAATTATTTTCCAGGTGGGTAGCTGCATTCACAGCTTGAAACAAACGCATTACCATTGCCTTAAATGTAGTTACGCCGTCCTTGGCCTGTCGCAAATGTCTGCGCACAAATACCGACATGCGGATGACAGCAACTGAAGGAATGTACACTATATTTTTTCTACGCCGCGCCACATCAAATTTCAAATCAACCTTATCATAATCTTATCCTGAGGCATATCACCATCACCGCAGTACTTCCTACACTTGTGTATCAAATTAATTAATTAGGAAAATGCAAATATAGTTCTTAAAAAATTAAACTAAATTGAAGAAGAGGCTTTCACCAAAATTGCCTTCAAGGTTGCTAAATACATATTCGAACAGAACCGGAAACCAGAGACGCTAAAGTGCAAATTTAGGAATTTCTTATTGTTGTGCCTTTCAAGGGCTGAGATCGGAAGAAAAAAAATACTATTTTAAGGTATTGAGCTTTCTCCTGTAAATATTCTATGATCAAAATAATATGTACTGTAATTAATATTAATCTCGATTTGTGTCAAAACATACTTAATTAAATTATTCATGTATTTAGTAATGTATTTTTAGCCGTTCCATTTTAATCAAACGTGCCATTAGCAAATCAACATTCATAATCCACGAAAAAAATTTATACCACTTAATTTTTTTTCTTTCAGTGCCAAAAAGACAGCTCTACTTTGTATTGTATTTATGAGTTGAGATGAGATGCACATTCTTTTTGTTTTGCAGCAGATGAGTCAGTGGAAGATTACAATTTTGAAAAAAATGACGATGGTCTCAAAAAACACTCCTTTGAAGAATTTTACAATTTTATTTAGTTCCCTAGTCAACTTCTCAAAGATAAAAGTGGTTTAGTTCTAGAGAGATGAGATCCCCGCTGCTAGATAATTTTACCTCGTTTTGTCAATGCAGTATTTTAGCGTTTTTTTCTGGATTACTTACATACATCGAGTCCGAGTGCCATTTAATTTGTAAATTGTTCTCATTAGTGTATTTTCTTGCTTTAAATAAATTTGTACAATTGTTGTAAAATTGAAGTGTGTACAGGGAAAGTGGAAAGAAGCTTGCAATAGAATAGAATGCATCGCGGAGAAAGTAAACCGGTGAAAGTTGTATAGATGAATAGTCCATAGGTGCATTAAAGTTAGTTCGGATATGTATGTATGTCATTAAATTAATTTTTTTAGTTATAATTCTGTAGAAATATGAGTAGAAGGTGATTACGGTAAAGAAAATCAATGCTTTCACCACCTTTCAGGGTCACACGATCGTCCAAAATTTCTGTATACGGCTATCAAACAAAAATATAATCTAAAGTCTAGTTTAATGACGCGGGAGGAAATATGTAATTTTTAGGGAAGCTCGTGATAAAAAAAATATTGAAGGGAAGGGACGTAACACGCAAAAATTGAATCTGTAAAATTTTAGGCTTTATAAGTTTTCTTAAACAGGGAGAAAGTAAAATTGAAATGTTTATACCAAAGTAAGAAACCCGGTTGTAAACTGTAATCGCGCAGCAGAATAGGTTTAATGTAAGATAATACGTGAATTATTACTTTTATTTTGTGTTAAGACGTTACCAAAAAAAATTAAAAGGTATATTAGGGTAAGTAACCGAACCGATTCCGTTCAGAAAAAAGGCATCCTGGGTTGCTCACAAAAGTGTAAATAAAAAATAACATATAGGTAAGCTGTGTACATAGATAGAAATTATTTTAGGTGATGACCTAATACATATAAATTTTATAATTACCACCGCCGCCCATTCCTACAGAATTCACACAATTCAATTCACCATTTCCTCCTTTCCTTTTTACAATTTCACGTCTGAGTTTAAAAAAGACATTTTGATTTCAGAAAATTAAATGTAATGTATCTAATTTGTAAATATATTATAGTATATGTATTCGACATTCCGCGAATTCTCTTAAAAAAGACAAAATTGTGAATAGTTTAGAATAGACTTTAAATTATATAATTTTAGTCTCGTCGTTCTCCCCAGGGCGATGACTACAAAACAGCAAACGGTATAAAAGACAAAAAACTTTTGTAATGAGAATGAGACCACCTCCACAAAGAAACGCTATTGTGTATAAACTATAAGTAATCTCCTCTTGTGCTTTAAATCAAAGAAGCCTTAATAGATTAAAATTAAGAATTTTTTATAAAAATATGTAATAATGAAATTAATTGTTCAGTAATATTTAAGATATAAATAATAAATATATTTCTACTGAATCGAGCTGCTCGGACTTGACTATTGTGGTGGGAAGAGAATTTTTAAACATTTTTTTGTAATCTCACGAAGACAGATGAATTTTTCTCAATTCAATTCAAATTACTTTTTAGTATTATAAATAGCAAAAAAAAGTATAATTAAGGAAAGTTATTTAACTAGGTGTAACTATGCTTTAAAGTGTGTTTTGTAAAAAAAATAGATGATATGATGGTGGTGATGATCGTCATAAGGACCTATGTAAGTTGTAATTTATTATGTTTTGCCTGTTTCCTAAAACAATTGTGTCCGAAGAAGACAAAAGTGAATCATGAGAGGCCAATTAGGCCATGAATGAAGTATCTATGATTATGATTGTATGAATTACTACTTACTTTGCATACTTAAAATTTGCTTCCGATTTTTTAAAAAGTAGTTAATGTAAGTATTATGCTGTTGGAAACAAATGACAACGAATTGTGAAACTATGTAGAGGTTTTGTCGATTGAATTTTAATTTATTGAAAGTACATAATATGATTGTAAGAAACAAGTTTGAAGAGATGAATAAAAAAACAGTACGTGGAATTTTCTAAAAACAGCATGAGAGAATTCAGATTCAGTTCTTTCTTTTCTTAAAATTCCTGATGTTTTAATTTCCACAAAATTAATTTCAAGAGATACATTATCTTCTAATCTTAAATTATCAGCACCTACATACATATACTTAATAGCCATATATCCCACGGTTATTTTAACTCTTCCTCACCTCATGGTTGGGTAAAGCTAGTTTTTTCATCTATATAGATCACAATGCATCCTTTCTTAAAGAATAATATATCCTTTACTACACACACCAGTTTATAATACGTAAAACTCAGAATCAGACCATACATTTATTGATTGCAAAATAAAACGCAAAAATCATAAACGAAACGAAAGAATAAAACGACGAAGCTTTCGGCTAGGGACTATATCACGCGTCAATCGAGTCATCATATAACGTCGTAATTTACTAAATCACAGAAATAAATCATCCATCGCTCCGAAAATATATTGCAACTTGGCAAGACTGGCACAATGAAAATTTTATGACATATTGTTTCTACTGAAGGAACAACGTCCTAAACTATGTCCAAATTCTGGTCCAAAATTCTGATATATTTACTAAAAGTTTAATATAGTGATACTTAACTTTTGTTCAATGATAAATATTATGTACTAGTATATAATTACTTCACGCATAATTTTTCATGTTCGACGAATTGACTACCTTACTTTTGTTAAATCGACTAAGTAGAAACGAATAGAATTTGTTAATGACTTTTTAACGAAAAGGTTACAATAATATATTATGTATACTTCCTATTATATCTGCATAAAAAGTAGAACTAGTACAATAAAATGTAAAAGGAGCCGGAAAGATATTTAACTGAAGCAATCATTTGAATGGCATAATTATAAACGACTCTCCGTACCAAGATCACGTCGATTAGAGAAAGCTACAGCGAAATTTGCTAATAGAAACAAAGCCATTTAAGTCATAATATTCATAATTTGCATACGTATGGCAAACATTTCGTCGCACTGCTAAATAGGAAATTGGTTCATTGTTTTCATTATCTAGTTAATGTCTTTAACTACAGTTAATGTATCTATCCAGTTAATGTATATTACTACAGTATTTTTAGTACTTACATTACACCTCCGCAGTGCATATTTTTTATTTTTATATAATATATGGTAATTATAATATTTTTATCTTATTACGTTCGAATGCTGCTCGTAATGACATTAATTCGTAAATTAACATGTCCACCTCTGCCACCTCAATACTTTTGACCGAATATTAATATTCGCTCCCATTTTTTTTATTTTGCTTCCATGCAAATAAATGATGAAGCGCACAATTCTTCATTTTTAGGGCAGTGTAAATGATCCGAGAACTGTACCATAAATTATATAATAAGTGCATATAAATGCTCAGCAATAAAGCAAATTATGAATCTAACTATTGCCACTTTATGGTGGCAGTGAAAACTAGTTTATTTTCAACCGCTATTATCAATTCCTATTGCACATACTAATCATTATGTACTAAGAGCAGTGGTATGCCAGCCTTCATGTAAAGCCTAAGAATTTAAATTACTAACCTTTGGTTTTAGTATTTAGTATAGTCCATCCACGGTGAACAAAGTTTTCTTTTTAGTTGACATTAACCTATGGATCGACAGTGAATTATGCGCAAAGAGTACAGCTATAAATTAATCCAATAATTAAAAATTTATTTGAATTAAACTCGTGTGTTACTAACTAGCACAAATTTAACAACGAGTGTCTAATTCAAACTGAATTGATGGTAACAAAGTTGCATGTATTTTATGAATTTGAGCTTGCCGGGTCGAAAAATCGCGTTTCCATTGTGAAACTGGTCAGGAAACGTTCTTATCCCTTTTTCTTTGTATTCTCCAGAAACGCAGTCCTATTGAATTCAGCCTAAACAATCAAGTTTCTTCATTAGAGGTCAAAAATTTATATAGTTATTGAAAAAAAGTTTTATGCATACCGCAAAGGTAAATCCGAGAACAATTATTATAACCATGATTGCCAAGAAACGCATTTTGAAAGTTTTCCTTGGATGTTTGGAAGGATACTGGATACGAGAAGATGTCTATAAAAACAATAAACGGAAAAAAAGTTTATGTTTGAATAACAGCAGAACCAATTATGTATATAGTTGTACTGTTACACCTGATTTTTATCGTGTTGTATCTGCCACCGTGTCCACAAAGAAAATGAAGCAAGACCAAACGACACCAAATGACTTGTAAATAATGATGCCAAATTGATTCAGTTTTATGGTCCCCATAAAAAATAAGATCAAAAAAATCTTTATTAGGGTGTAAAAATGACATGGTTTAACAAATCAGTGTTATATCATCCATTTGTGCTATATCAGCACAAGAAGGTCACCGAAGTTAAGATTGCGCATGTTGAATCTACAAATCGTTGTCATAGTCAGTCCACGTTATAGGGGGTCAATTTATCGCAGGGTGCGACAATATGGGAACGATAGAGAAAAAATTCTCTACCGAATGATATAACTCCCATGTTTTCAAAGCACCAGGGAATGTTTTCCCATGTTTCCCAAACTCCCATGTTTTCAAATTTGATGAGTTTTAAAAAGAAATCAGTGTTCATTTTTTGCAAACTTCCGATACCTGATATCTCGGAGGTTTGCCCTTCATATCTCCGGAAGTAGTCACCCTGCCCTGGAAACATGGGAGTAAGGGGTCGTCCATCTAGTACGTCACGTTCAGTTTATGGGGTATAGGAGTAGCGTGACACGCCATACATTGGTGAATGGCAGAGCGTTTGCAAATGAGTGATAAGTTGTTTTGGGTGACGTACTAAATAGACGACCCTAATATCATTCGATAGAGAATTGTTTCTCTATTGTACCTGTTTCGTCACACCCTTTGACAAATTCTGACCCACTATAACGTGAACAGCCTATGACAACGATTTAACCTAGTGTGGGCAGTCATAAAGCGCGTGTATTTTGTCAACAAATTTATTTTTTTTCATAAAACGTAAATGTGGTGGGACGGTACAATAATGTGTTTCAAAGACACATCCCAAAAAATTGCAGGAGTGCTGGCAATTACAGTTAGCAAATAAAATGGAATTCATTTTATTTTTAAATGTGGGACGGTACAATAATGTGTTTCAAAGACACATCCCAAAAAATTGCAGGAGTGCTGGCAATTACAGTTAGCAAATAAAATGGAATTCATTTTATTTTTAAATTCTATGCACGTTCTTAAAATATAGATCCCCCCATCCAAACGAGAAATGCAATTTTTAAAGCTTTCAAATTTTATTTAACGTAAAAGTAAAAGTTTACTTAAACGTAAAAGTCTTAAAACTTACCTTCCACAAGAATGCTTTGCTTATGAAAAACAGGCTTGACCCAATACCAATTGGAGTTTCTCGAAGATCGTCCAAAACCACGGAAGCTGAAATCGCAACAGTGTTGTTGTCGGGCGGAACTGTCTCTTCGTATACGAATTCGTCCATTTGATGAGTCGCTCTAATCCAGCGTATCATCAATGGATTCTATATGGTGAAATGTAATTCAGTATTATACCTGAACATCTGTTATTATTGTCAACATTAGCATATTAACCTACCACTGTAGCTACTTTAGCCGACGCGACATAAAAGCAGCCAATTTTTAATAGCACAGCCATTTCAAGCAGAGACAACGCACTGAATTCTTTGTATATCACTGTTCTTAGGAGGAAATATGTCAAGTAAAGCAGATTGTCGAAATGAATAAGCTGAATCAAAAAGCCGTAAACGTTGTCCAGAGCTCTCGAGAAACTACATAAGAATTAGTAATTTTTCCATATCTCCACATGTTCGTTCCGTCTATTGATCAGGTCGGATCTTTCATTTATGGTGTCGGTCAATTCGGAAGTTGTCTCTTACATCGTCAGAGCAAACGCCAACAGAACATCTTTGATTAAATTTTCTTCCAGGTACCCAATAACTGAGACACTCCATTGAGTAAATGATTTTGAGATAGTGGAAGCAGTAATTGTATCCTCTACTAACAATGTTTCACTGATGTTGGCGTTCCAACAATATACTGCAACATCATAGTCTTGGGCTAAAGAGCGTGTGATATCGCCGATGTTGTATCCAAAATATGTAACCGTGATAAGCAATTCGTTAAACAATGCGCATGCCATGGACGTCAACAACGTAATGCAGAGTATTATTGCCTAAGAAATAGGAAAAATTTATAAATGCCAACCACCACAATATGTCCGACAATTTAAAGAAAAATAAACGATATTCAACTCACTGCTTTTCTGGCCCTTTGAATTTGTGCATCCTTCTCCGCACGTTTTTGCATTAACAGTTTTGGAATGCGAAGTAATTCATTTTTTTTAAGCCAGAAGATCAATTTAAAGTAGAGTCGAAAGCATACGTTATTTATGTTGAATCCAATTGCGACGAAATATGCAAGCTTTTTTTCAGAGTTTCCAAGAAGAATATTATATTTCAAATTGCTCAAACTTTGCAGCAAAGAGACAGCTGTGAATATGGCGAACCACACCTGGAAATAGACAAATGTGTGACTAGTGTTTAGGGGCAAAATAGTATGTATATTATAGTTCAAATCATTTATCTGGTTAATTAATCGTTAGAGGTTCTTTTTCGTCATACTGACAGACGTCTCAAAAAATGACAGCTTTGATAGCGTTAAGAATGACAGCGTTATTGTGGGCTTTTTTGAAAGAAGTTTTTCAAAACTGGTGAGGGGAAACGTGGGTAGGTTCATTTTTAATTGAAACTTTGATGCTCTCCCCGTTCAGACAGGTATGTTACATTATGCATATGCCACTGAACTTACGTTATGGAGAATCGATGGTTTAATTCCCTGGTTTAATTCCGCTACCACGTCATAAGGAACATATCCGATGTAATACAAAAACTTTAGCAAAATGGTAGCGTATGTACTATTCCAAAATCCGATATTTTTATTGTTTTCATTTCGGATCACTCCGGATGCGCCACCTACATCTAAGACTCTTTCCCCTTCAGTGTCATTGGCAGAATTACCACAGTTTTGCTCCAAGTTTTCGCTGGTAGATGTAGGTCTTGGCTGCACATTAATTCTAATTGGTGTTAAAATTACACCGATTTGATTGCCATCCGTCGGTGAAAGCGTGTTCAATGGAGGCATAATTTGTTTAAATGTAATTTTTTCCAAATCATGGGCACAATTACGAGAGTGGGTCGCAGACGATGTAGCCATTTTGCTGTAGCTGAATTCAAATTTTATTTTAAATTTATCACTTTTGAACTAAAGAACAGAGAACAGTTTCGGTGACACGACATACGTGTTTTCACAATAATGACTACACAATTTTTAAATAATATTCCTAATTTTTTTTATTTGATTTTCGATGTGATATTGAATGGAATTTTTCTAATGAAATCTATGTTATTTCTACACTTCAACTAGTTTACTTGAGTACGCAAATACCGAATATATTGATCGAAACATATCACTCCCTGGTCTGACAAATTTTATTTAATGATTCATGGTTTCCACAACAGGATTTATTTTGGAAATTAATCAAGTTATGTAATCGTGTTAGGTATTTATTGGTATTCGGGTAGTATTATTGTCATTTATTTTATATGAAGCTTTCCTTGGATACTTAGACTAGTAATTTCCGTTTGGCTTAGTCACCGTTTTGCTCAGTGCATAACAAACTACCAATTTGTAAGGAAATAAGGTCAGCTGCATGTCCAACTTACTTTCACTTAATCATTTTCACTTAACACAGAAGTTTTCTCCCGAAATTTTTTCTGTTCTCTCTCACTACGGCAGTCTTTCCTCGAATACAGAATACGATAATCATACTCTGCCAGTTCAGTGATAACAATTCTTACATGATTCTTACAGAGTAAACCGTTTTACCCGTTCACCTAAAGGGGAGTCTATCACTTTACGGCTGAATACGTCATTCTGAAGCCACTTTATATCATTTTACTTGCTATCTTCTTCGTTATAAATTTGCAATGTTCTGGCAATTTCAATGCAATGCAACCCTTCGACTACTTTACTTTACTTTACTTACTTTACTTCGACTTCTACTTTTGCACCTGAAAAGAAACAAATTGTATGTTCTGTCGTTTTATGCCGGTGTACTGAACTAATATCCTAATGCATTTTATTATTTAGTAAAGAAATGCTTGGTCTTACCCTAATGCCGGAATCTTGTTTCTACATTTATGTTAGATGTGCATTTATCGTCATTTACTTGAGAATTTGGGGTTCAGTACAAAAGTTCATAACTATCGATCTAAAATAAAGCCCAAATGGAATGAACTACAATATGAAATTCCTTTTCCCCATTCCCTTCTTCCAAGTCCCCCGTGGCGCAAGCAATCATCTTGATATGATATGAGTCAACAAGCCATTCCAGTTTCCCAGTATTTTAACAGGAGAGACTTGCGTGTGTGTTGGAGAAACACAAGAATGAAACGCCAGTATCAGAATGAAGAATCCCCATGAATGAAGAAACAGTGTCGGAGAATTACCCATGAATTAAAAAACATTGTCGAAAATTTTTAGCCTTGTTTTTCATTCTTGGGTGTTTTTCCGACACTGTTGTTTCATTCTTTGGTAAAACTGAGATACTCTTTTTTGTTTGGGGGTCGACGATATGTAATAATAATATGCATGTTATATGAATGCAGCTTTTGCCACATAAGGCTAGCCGTTAGTATGCCGAGCATCAAAGTTCTAAGAAATAAACCGTAGACTGACGGAACAAAGAAGTAGCAAAGCATTGGACGTGAATTTGCAACCAAAATGTACGAATGTATTAAAAATAATACCATAAAGTATTTGTAAAAAGAAAAACACTCGTGCAATTGAAAAAAAAGAAAGTGCAATTGTAACTGCACACTAAAATGTACAAAATTGACCTATTCACCTGATATATCTTAAAGGCAAAAAGAATCTCCTTGTCCAAACCCCATCATCAAAATATTGCTTTGTTTTGGCTGTAGAGCTGATGTAGTTTGAGAGGCTTTGAGAGAGAGACGGCCTCAATGATTGACCTATAACTCGGGAACGGTTCAATATTTTCAAAATCAAAAAGTGTGTTGCAAAGTACAAAGAGATCAGAAATCGATATCTTAACAGTTTTCTAAAAAAACATTTTCGTTTAACCTCAGGCCCGCACCCAAAAAAATAAAAAGGAAAAATTCGGAAAAAATGAAAAAAAAATCCAAAATTGTTAAGTGACTGACAACTAAAGAATCGAAAAAGGAAACAAATTCCTAAATTTTGAAGTAACTTTGTCATCTAACAATTTGAAAAAAACTAAAAGTCAAAAAATAAATAATCCGAAAAGGGGGGAAAATCCAAAATTAATAAGTAAATTTTCCTCCTAATAATTTAAAAACTAAAAAATCAAAAAAGAGGCTAAAAATCAACATTTTTCCCAACGATCCACATATTATTCCAGTGATCTACATTTACATCATTTTGCAGTAATCAACATGATCTCCAACTATCCTCATATTACTGCAGTGATCTATATCATTTTGCAGTGATCAACATCATCTCCAACGATCCACATAGTAATCTAGTGATCCTCTACATATTGATGCTGTTTTCATTGCATTTTGCATCAATTGATCAGTTTTTGCTGTCGAACCAATTCAATTTGAGTTTTTCTTATGGGATTTAACAATGGGAAGCGAGATGACCCCAAAGATTGACCTACTCGAGAACGGTTAAATATTTTACGATGAAAAAAGAAGGATGCATAATAAGAAGAGCTACTAAACCGATAGCTGTAAACCAATTATTGAAATATTGTTCCGTTCGACCTATGGGCCGATCACAAGAAACTTATAAAGTTATTTTGTCACTTAAAAATATTTATAATTTATATTTTATTGAATTTAAAGATTGTAATCTTCTGGGGCAATGCATTTATGTTGTTTGCATTGCATTTGGTACCAATTCCACGCCACAAGTGATCAAAAATTCCTTATTCATTTTACTATGTAAATTGTCCTGTCATTTAGCGTCCTGTAACAATTGAAGATAATGAGCTGATGACAGGACATTAAACCCATTTAAAAGACATGGGGAATCTCCCTGTCCAAACCGCATTGCAAAATATTGTTTCGTTTTGGCTGTGAAGCCGATTCAATTTGAGAGATTTTCTTATGGGATTTAACATGGGGAAGCGAGATGACCCCAAAGATTGACCTATAACTCGAGAACGGTTTCAAATTTCAAAAAACAAGAAGTGTGTTGCAAAGCACGAGGAGATCAGAAATCGATATCTGAAAACCGTTTTTGAAAGCAGTTTTTCGTTTGACCTGTGGAGGACCAACAAAAATTTGGGAGAAAAAAATAGAATAAAGTGTAGGGACTCTGGAATGAAGTAGCGAAGTTATGGAGTACAGCGAGTCAAAAGTCAAAATTTAAATTTTTGAAATATTTTAAACCGTTAAAATGATACTCATTTTTAATGCTTTTAACACTGAATAATTTTTTTGCGCCAAATGACAAGTGTTTAACAAAGGTCAAGCGGGTCAAAGGTCAAAATTTAAATTTTTCAACTCTCTTAAATCGTTAAAATGATACTCACATTTTACAGTTATGTAAGTTGAGCGCAATGTATTTAAGTGAAGCCATCAATCTAATTTTGGAAATCTACGTTCAATCAATGTAGGTTAGAAATCCATGTAAGTTGACCGCAATGTATTTAAATGGAGCAATCAATCTATTTTCAGAAATCTATATGCAATCAATGTAGGTTGGAAATCTATGTAAGTTGAGCGCAATGTATTTAAATGGAGCAATCAATCTAATTTTAGAAATCTTTGTGACCGACGTTGGCGCAAAGATTGGCCTGTAACTTTTAAACAGTTTAAGATATTGAGATGAATTGACCGAGGTGCAAAGCATAAAAAGTCAGGGAATTCATATTTGCAAACCGTTTTTGAAAAAAATTTTCTGTTTTGGCTCTGGAGCGGGCATGACAAAAAATTGCGGGAAAAAAGGAGAAAAACAACAGAAAAAAGAGGAAAACACCCAAATTATAAATTAGCTTCGCTACTTAATAAAGGAGAAGAGGGAAAGGGGGGAAATACCGATAACTTGAAAGTAGCTTTGCTACTTTATAATACAGCGAAAGTTTGGGCAAAATCTAGTCTCGGTGTTAGTGGTCTGCTGACCATGGTTGCTGTTTTGTCTTCATGGCCTTCCTGAATTCGTCATTTTTTCATCTTTTTTGCATAAATGAACTAAGCAAGCCTGTCAGTGAGTCAAAACGGAGTAAATTGTAAAAAAATTAATGATCTTTTGTTAGACTATATATAACAATTAAGACAAAATTAAGAAAACGTGGGAAGGATAGTACATCTCTATGACTATGTAAAGAGGAAGACTATGTAAAGAGGAACACAGCGGAAATGGACTCTCCTCTCCTGGTAAACTCGGAACAAAAAAACACCGCCATCGTTTTGCATTAGTTGTTTTTTGTTTAAAAACGTATCAGAAAAATGCTGGTCATAACACAGCCTATGGGTGGGTATTCTTCCCTAACATTTTAGACTTTAGCTTTCACCTCGGCCTATGGAGTAAATGGTACGCATTATGAGATTGAAAAATTAGGTTCCTATTCTAAGACCGTGTAATGCTGAATAAAAATGCTCCAATAAATACTGGATGTATTATAATACAGTATATCGACTTTGGCCAGTAATGCAACGCTAGTGCTGGAAGAGTAAAAGTTCCCAGCAATGAAATCACATAATTTATCATGTCGATAACTTTGAATTCTGCTCGACAAATCAGCTTATGAACGATGTTTTTTAATCAACGCAATCCTGGTTGATAGCTATAAAACAAGCACCATCACAATTATTGAAGTGGAATGGAATAACATTTTATATCATGTAGGTATATTATTATTTTAGTATTATAAATAGAAAAAAGTATAATTAAGGAAACTTATTTAACTATGTATAATTATGCTTTAAAGTGTGCTTGTAACAAAAATTAAACGATGACGGTGATGATTATCGGCATTATATTTTATGTAAATTGTAATTTATTGTTTTTTGCCTGTTCCCTAAAAATACTTTTGTCCCAAAATGACAAAAATTTAATCATGAGAGGCCATAATTTAAGTATGATTATGATTGCATGAATTACTACTTACTTTGCATGCTTAGAATTTGCTTACA
>JAHZNI010000998.1:0-20513 GCA_027744415.1 Seira ritae
GAAGATATGCGTACGTAACCATCATCGTAACTTATTTAACTCTCCAACAATAACATAAATGTTCTGATAATTCCAAATAACTGCAAATTGTGTCCTCAAAAAAAATGTTCATGTTATGCAATGATTTTTTTGTCTTTGTTTGCCCATTTTTTTTCTTAAAATTATCCACACAACTCTTTTATGACGATGATAATGGGTGTGAACACTCATCTACACGATTCATTATTGGTGGTATAAAAATAATAAAAATGTAAATAGCGTTTTTATTGACAAGGTAAATATTGTTCAGTGGAATGGTTTTTATATATTGTACTGTACTGTAAGCATAATCTAATTTTGAGACTAGGTAAAAGTTATTTTAAAAAGGTCAATTGTCCGAGATAAGAGAAGGATTTGTCTTTTTAAAAAAAGTGAGTCTTGCGGTCAGGAGAGCATAGTGCAGATATGGGAAATGTAAACAACCTTCGTTTTTATTCGATCTGACCTTTTGATCCAATGTGCCAAGCCTTAACGAAGCAATGATAAATGACTAGAGAGAAATGAAACTGGATTATTTACCATTACCAGCAGAACTTTATTCATCCGAGCTACATAGGTTCTCAGCCTAAGTCTCTCTCCCATTTGGGTTGACACGCCCAACAGCTATTGTGTGGGTACTTAACGATCCGTATGTGTAGTAATCATGCAAATACCTAAAGCATAGCATAAGCTCAGGGAAATTGGCAAAGGAAGGGAAGGAGTGGCTGGCACAAGATATTAGCAAATAAACATGTATGTACATTGGATTTGGATGAAACTATGGATTTGTTTAATCATGCTCTCCTCCTCCGTCAATGCTGTAGCGATAATTATTTTGATTATCATATCGCTGAACGAACGATTCAATTTAATTTAATACCAGTGTAAACAATAACAGTGTTGTTGAGGTAGGCAGAGCGAAATAAATTGGCATTATCACCTTCGGTGAAAAATGATAGGGCTTTGGTAATGTTATACGTAACGTAAGAGTAAACCTAAGGCACCTTCGATATATCACAGATAGAAACGTACAGATATTATGATAGGTAGTTAAGTGTAGGTTTTTGAAATCGATTTTTAACAAAGTTGACCAATTTAAGCTTTATATATACACGCATCAAAATACCAATTAAGAGTGAGAGGTAATACCACCACCATGCCATGGACGTACTAGAATATAGTTTAATGTTATTTTTAGAAGTAGGTTCTATATGTCTAATTTTAATCCTGTTACAGTTTGCGTTCCTCTGCCTCTCAAACAGCATACTTTGCGTCATCCCATCTTTAGCGAATTATCCAGCCTATTTTTGGAACTTTATGTACATTGAGCACTGTTATCGTGAGGAGATTTGTATTATAATTAATTGCCAGAATTAACACGTCGTTATTATTATTATATTTCTCAAAGATGGAAAATGACGAGCACGTTATCCTCCAACCTTCAAATAAAAGTGAAGGCTGGGGAATGATGTTTGTTTACGTAATATTAAGCGGTAGTAAAAACATGCAAGCCATTGATTGATGGCCTAAAATGAAATTCTGTACATATCAGAGAGAGACGCCTCATTGAATGTTCTCTTTTTAAAAAGGCTTGTTTATTGTGCCTTAAAGATAGCGAGTAAGTGCCATTTTTATTGCCAAAAGCGTCAGTAATACAAATACCTAATATGCAATACGTGCTAGGCTACATAATATTATGTTAAAAAAATGTAAGGGTCGGACAGAGGATCGGCTATGTTTTTTATATTTGTAAATGAAATGCAGCAATTTCTATTACACTTTGTAGATATATTTTTATTTGCTCCGTGCATGAGTGAGTGCTAACAATAACCATTATATTTTAGTTTATTTTATTGTGTGGATCATTTGAAAATAAATTAATCATGCGTGTACATAAAACGGGTAATATGAATTCACTTCACATCCATAATATATTGTGTAAACTTCCACGAATTCAAGTTGAAATTTTCATATTTCACATTTTGACCACAGGTAAAATTTTCATGATGAGATTTTTTGTGTGTAAAAATCAATTTTCCGTGCTAGTGCGTGAGTTGCGTAGTATGGTGCATGATAATGATATGATAACAATGAAAAAAATAATATTTTGTATGTAAATTAAAACATTACGCATGTTTGTAAAAAAACGTTTTTTTATTAACTTGAACTTGCTTGAACGTACGGCGGTATGTGTATTAATAAATCACAGATCTCCTTAATTTTGTTATGAATAGTGTGACTTGATTATTGATGAAATCATCACTTTTCTTCCACCGATAGCAATTTTTTATGTAAAAAAAAGCTCTGACGAGTTGCAAATATAAAATGCATGCATGTTTTTCTGTATACTAGAAATTTTCTTTATTTCGTGTGCTTTTTACATGATATACCTAATACATATTATTGTCCGTGTGAATTATTTCGCTGTAAAAATAAAGGTGCAGAGAATTTCACGATTGCTTTACGTTATGAAATATTGAAAAACTTACCTCCGCCAAACAGCCTGTTAACATTTGTAAAGTCAGTATTTTCTTGTGTTTTACTCTCGTTTAAATGTACTATGTATTTATGAGAACAGTTCTGATGCTTTAATTCCCTAAAAATAATTTAAATCTCTTAAACATTAAATTAATCTTTATTGTAAACTTTAATCATTACAAAGTTGGTTATAAACTAGCCTAGCTAGATATTATGTACATTCGTCAGGGGTAATGTAAGATTTTTTATCCGAAAAATGTAGTACGTAGTGCATATATTTTATTGATGTTTTTGTGCTCTTAACTTTTTCGATGAGATATTAATATGTCAAAAGAGGTACTTAAGAAACAATAATGTTGTAATACGATGATGACAGGAAGTATTAATTTTTGTGTTCCATTCGCTTTCTTTACATTTTGGGAGGAGCCACTTTAGTCACGATAAAAATGCTATTTATTCATGATTGGGTTGTTCAGGTGTGCAAAAAACTTTGATGAGGTGGAGCATAAAAGAGAATTTATGATGTTTACTCGTTCACTCACTCTTGGTTTCCGTGACGTGCTGAAAAAAAATTGTAATGCAATGATATGTTGACTACCAACTACCAAGTTGATTTCTTCCTTCTAAACTAGGCATGCATGTATTAATGGACAGTACGCATGAGTTGATTTTATACTGCTACTATAGTGCATATTATGTACTTCGTGATGGAGTCCATCTTCTTGTAATGATGAAAAGATGATCTCTTTGTTCCATGATTAGAGGGAAAATGCCCGTCATCATCACATTACCATGATTTATGCCATTCTCTCTAGTTATTTTACTATGATTACGATCATTATTCTTTCAAAGTGTTTGAAACTATTCATTCATGCATAAGAAATACTAAAAGATCATTATGTGATGTATGTATAAATAGTGCCTAGAGCCAAAGCGAAAAAAAAGTTTTGACTAAAAAATTTTCTTCGTCCTTTTTGTTTCGTATGAGATGAATAGAAAACAGGTACTTTATTTATTATACAGCAGAGATCTCAACGTTATTTCTTGACTTACCGCAAAAATTTTTTGTTCTCTCTCGGAGTACTAGATAGATACGTGTGTCTCCTACGCTGTAGTGTTCGGTGCGTGATCGGTGGGAAAATCTCCGTCCGGCATGTTCGTTTTGTTAACTCATGAATGTATTCATCAACTTACTGATTCTATTTTAGTTGATGGTTGTGTTGTAGTTGTAGTGCAAAAGGTAAATGCATGATGAGATGAGATGGGAGCAAGTCGTGCCATTGTTTTTCGTCCTCTCTCCTGCTCATACAAGTTTACTTGTACCTTGTTACTATGTAAGCTCATGTATGTATGTACATAAAGAAGTTTATAAGTTATTTTGAGAGAATAAAGCTCCTTTGGTTTCGTTGGTTTTGCATCTCAAGGAGAAGTAGTAGCAGTAGAGGGGATTTGGGGGAAGAAGAGAAAGTCAAGGAATGAAGTGAACTGACTGTGAGTTTGTTTGGACGATGGCATGCAAAACACTCTGTTTAGATTTATTAATTTTTCATGAGACATGCTCGCTCGAGACGAAATGAGAAAGCGAGTGACTGTCTTACTTATTGTCATTCAAAAATTAATTGTGTTTCGAAAGAGAAAGGAAAGCAGAGAGAGAAACCTTACTCTCACTCACGTCAATTTCGCTTGAGCTCTTAAAAGCCTTAAATTGAACATCGTCATTGAACGTCTTGATCAGTCATTTATAACATAACGTCTCATTGTCTCTTTATAATATGTATGCCTATTAAATTCGAAAGCTGCAGTGAAAGTGTGGAAACCTAAAAAAAAAACATTACAGATATAATAAATGTTTTGTTTCTCCACTGTATTTTATTTTTTATTTTGTGGAAAATGATAAACAATTTTTTCAATGACTCCGTTCCATTGTTCTTTCTGTATCATATTCATGATGAATAGCGTGAAACAAAGTTTTTATCTTGCAAATAAACAGGATGAGAAAGATGATGATGCTATACTTTTTTGCTCGCATTGTTTATGCAAATGATATTATAAGAGTAATGTAAATTTGTTGTAGGGCTCATATCTCTTTTTCTGTAAAAAAATGCGATTGATTACGCGAACCGAATGCAACTTACCTTTGTGAAGTCATTCCCTTGATCTATGTAATGCAAAAAATAATAATTTGTTCTCGTTTGTTTGATCTTCTGAAGTTGATTGCTCCATTGCTTGTAGCCTGGAAAAAAACTTACCTTTTTATGTAAAAAAAAATATTCTCCTAGTGGAACAGGGTTGGCCCCTCTTTGTCGTTTGCTCTTCGTATAAATATGAGTTTGTGCGTTTTGGTAGAGGAAGGTGGAAGTGGAAGATTACATGAATAATTTATTTGGCAAGCACTTGTAATGAGATATTATGCCTTGGTTCAAGATACGTTGTTTTATAGTCTCGATATAATATTATCATGCTCTTATGTATCTGTGTATTTTTTCCTTCTTGGAAAAGGCAAACTAGTTTTTGCATTAATTCAAAGAAAAGGCACAGTTCCCCCCTTACGCTTTGTCCCCATCTTCTTTTGTAATTCTAACTTTTCTTTCCTCTTATCTTCCAGTAGCAGGGAATTCAAACAAGAGGAGAGGAGAAACTAGAAACACAACAAAATTGCTCTGCTCTAAATAGCACAATTATAATATATGCATAAGATTGTTATGTACAATGCCATTTTTACTTCTGTTCTACTGATATCGTTTCAAACACTTCTGGTCGAAATTAAAGAGTTTCTTCTTCTTCTTCTTCTCCGAGAAAGGAGATAGAGATAGGGACATAGCTGAGAGGGTATGAAAAATAAGTGAAATGAAATACGCCCTCGTCCTTCCATTTCTTACGTTTTTTGAATGAGTGGACGAGCAGATATGATGAGTTGAGTTGGTTGGTGTGACTGAAAGAGAGTGAGTTTGAAATTCATTTCGTATGCAGCACACTTCTTTCGTTTTGACTGGAAGCCAACAACATCTCTCTCTTTGAAAGCTGTGAATATCTCCAGCTTTAAGACATCACAACAATTATCTTCATCACCTCATCCTTCTTCAACATCATCATCTTGTTGGCTTTCTCAGCCCTTGTGTGAGATTTCAAGTCGTTTTCTCAGTAAAAGTACTTAAGATGATATGGAGAGGGCTTTTTCCTTTCGGTTACTTTATGTACATCATTATTAATCCTTTTTCGTATACCAAAAAGATATTTACTTTTCGGTCCGCTAAATACCGGACAAGAAGGCAAACCTCCTTTGAGAGGGAGGGAACCGATTCTCTTGAGGGAATATTTTTTTACACTGTCCTCGTATAAGCACTACCTACCTTATAAACTATAAACACTTGCTTGTAATAATCATCATCATCTCTATCATTATAATTCCCATCCTCTTTTTTAACAAGGGCAAAACGAGAATGCTGAGTTTAATGTAAAGATAATAAATTTTGTACCGTCAGTATCATTGTATCATATGCATATCCAAGAAATGTACATATCTCCTGGCTGTTATGTTAAACAACTATTGGTAAAAACTTTTTACTCACCAGCCTACGCGAATCTGCAATTTATTTCGTGCTCTTCACGGCTCCTCCCAGCTTGTATTGTTATATATTATGTATAGTTTCCCATTACGTAATAATCTTAATGCAGTGAACAATGAACCTGTTTACGTACGTATACATACGTACCTAAGGTCGATGTGTGTGTTCAACGCTTTGACTTCATCCATAGGTTCCTATCGCGTGCAGAATGATTTGTTTGGAATTTGTTACGTCGAGAAAAAATACAAATAATTATTGTATTGTTTTTTTTTTGTAAAAAAATACCGACTAAATCCCAATGTAAACTAGCAATAAGATGTATGACATGGTTTTATGTACCTAAGCTACTGGTGTAGATTCACGCAATTTTTTTGTGGTTTCTCTAGATCCGACGAATCTGATTTATCCATTTTTCGGCTATTATGTTTTTGTTCTCAACTTGGAAGTAATTTACTTAATGCAAGGTTTATCGCTGTGTTCATGAGGTGTTTGTAGTGTTCTACTCCATGTTAACCATAATCTATTGATGTGTTTTCGTCAGTTTTATTGCCGTATATCTCACCGAAGATGCTTGAACATACCGCTTAAATTTTAAATATATGTATATGTTATGTGTATCGTTTGCACTATTTATATGTACTATCGGAAGGAACGAAAGAAATTGATGTGATTAATTTAACTACTACTACTACTACGCAATATTAATGGTAACTTATGTAAAACAGATTTTACGTAAGCATGCTCTATAGACCATCGTAATGTCTTAAAATGATTGATACTATAGTTTAAATATGCCATTATTTTATGAGAGCCGAATGGAATATTGTACTGATCGAATGGCGGATTTGATGACGTTAATGTTAATGATTCGATTTTGCCGGGAATCCATGTACTTACGACTGTCTAAATTTTATGAGGTTAAGCTTTGCTGAAAATTTATGAGGTTTTAAGGCAGTCATATGAGCATTTGAAACTGTGCAGTTGATGTAAAAAATGACGCGACGCTGAATGATTTGCAGAAGAAAGCATTGATGCTATAATATTCTTACACTACGCGCGAGCGCACAACCTATGTATGTATGTATGTAGCTAGAAACTGTAAAATCAGTTTCTTGTTCTGCACACAACAAAGCGAAGTTCTGTAATATTTTTTTAACATTTACCCTCGAAAGTGGTTGCTTATTGTTTTTCTTATGGAACCACTTGGGAGAAAAGTCATTTTTGAAGCGGAGGCATGCAATTTGTTTTACAAATGCATAACTAGAATAAAATTAATAGATAACATATTCTGCCCAGAGAAAAGTATCATGTTTCTCGAGCTCAAGTTTTCTTTCCATTTTCCACTCAACTAAATGAGAAAATGAAGGTCTCCACTTTTCCCTGCGTTATCTCCGTCCGCAGATGTGTTGCATTTTTTATGTTAATTTCTTTTTCATGCCTGTTTCTCCTGTTGTTGTGTTCTGCTGCTGCTTCGCTTGAAAAGTTCCTCCTTTTCTTGTCATTAAGTAATGTAGCACTTCAGTATATGTTTTTTCCGGTCCCAGCTTGCAAAGACAGTTTCCAAAAGTCTTGATTGATAAATGAATCCTCTGTGGGCAGATTTGTTTTATGAAACACCTCTTCCGCGCAGTTTGCTCTGACGTTGCGTTGCTCTGAATCAATCAATTTCGAGTGTGAAGGGAATGATTGGAATAATATTGATCTGGCTCATGTTATATTGAGGTTTGACTTGATTTGCTCCATTCCTGGGTGGGCGACATCCATCTAATAAAGCTCTCCGACGCTCCTCCGTCTTGAGCTTCAACCTTTGGTTCATAATATCCCCTGCTTTTCATATGATTTCGGAAGACTAGACTTTCTATTACGGACAGAGAATATTTAGAGCGGAGTTCCTGTAATCGAGAAAAAGTTTATTTTTGTGTAAATCATTGCTTTCACCAGTAGAATTAAAGTTTATCTCGCAACTCCTTCTTCCTCCTACTCGTTTTTTATGCAAGTTATGCAGGATAAATTTCTTCCTACGCACTATAAATATTCCGTCTGTCCCAAATGAATGATTGAAGATCTGCATGTATGTAGTAACGTAAGATGAAAGTTTGGAAGATGGGGAAATCGGCAAAGCAAATTGATAGTAAAAGCAACATACATACAATTTTTAACATGTGATGTGAGAACAAACCCCGTTTGAGTGAAAGCTGAAAGGGCTCAAGTAAACTGGAGGAAAAACGGAAGTTTAGGTAGTTTAGAAGGATGATGAAGAGGATTTCGCTTGAGAGTTTTTGAAGAGCTTCAAAATGAAAAGAATCAAATATCCCCTTTATTAAGATGAAAATGGCTATGAAAAGTTATTCACTCCCTTTTAGCGTTATTTTTTTCTACTAGCATTCGTGAGAATGAATGAGCACAAAGCTTGTTATGTGTTTTTCATTAAAATAGACAAACTGACAGACAGGTGACAAGTTTATCCCTGAAAAAATGCTTTGAAGATTTCCTCAGACCTTGCCATGCTATGCCATACATATTTCACTATGCATACACTACTATAATTTTAAAGGAACAATAAGGGAACGAAGTGTGAAAGAAGGAGCTTGGTAATTACACCAAGGATTTAAGGACAATTACGCAGAATGCTCTTCTTTCCTGTCGACTATACTTCTTTGTCCTGCTTCCTTTCACATTTCAACTTTCCACGTTCCGATGGTTTTTTTTCTAAAGATATGGTTATGAACATAGAAAACGGGGAACAAGAGACTCCGTGTAGAGCCCCGGGATTATCATGAGGAACTGCGAGAGTGATCACTTGAAAACTTACCTCTATCTTTCTTTATTATTGGAATCCAAAAGGAAGACTCCAAAGGGAAGAATCCAAAAGGTTCGCTCGCTTTATCACAATTCCCATGCTCCCGCTAATGGCTATAACTCTGACATGTATATATTCCAATTAAGGTGGTCATATACATATCCCGTATTGCGATAATGGACTTGCTATAATATCATATCTCTGTATACATTATGATGACGTTGATGATATTAGGCCACTTTGGAGAAAGTACGAGTATTGCTCCGTTTATCTAGTCATCTAGTGCGTATAAAAAAAGAGGTAAAATGCACATATATATGCTCTGTTACATGTGAAAGCCCTTCTCTCAAGAAATGCATTTACTGGTTAGTCCGCTAAAGTCCCGGAGATTATTGCATTTACTATCAGTGAAAGCTTTACTCTTCCTATCGGACCATCTCATCTCTGCGGTTTGGATGGTTATGATTATTAATACTTTTATATGCTTCAGTAACCCTCAATGGGACAATGCAATCATGGGAAAAATTATTTTTGTAGGGGTATAATATTTTTTTTAATAAAAATAAGATGCTTACCATAATACGGAGTCTTGTCCATTGACTGTCTCTACGATGATGGTATCTTTTTCGAGATGCTCAAGAAGAAATAAGAAATCCTTCTTCCTTGCCGCTTTTGACCGAGTCGAATCCCCGTATACAGAGCAGCTTTCATTTGTTTTTTTCTATGATAAGAGGCTGATAGGTCAAGTAGCTTGTGTTTCCTTCCGGTAATATATATTTTTTCTCCAAAATGTAGCAACATTTATAAAAGATTGTAATAGCGATCATCGCTCGTGGAAAATTTATTATTGACACGTTCATCGCCTCGTAAAGCTCTTGTTATTTCTCGGCGGCTCTCTTTATGGTTCTTTAGTCCTTTCAGGGTTGGTCATTTAATCGAGGGGCATGATGAAGCATCGCATAAATACATAGAATTTCACTGTTGCGTTGTATGGCCATGTTTGGTCTGTTGATTCTTTTCAATTGAAAAAGAACCCTAGGTAATTCTCTGAAATAAAGAAAATGGAGAAATATTTATGAACAACCTACTGTTCCTGTTAAATACTATAAATATGTTATTCCCACGTTAAGTGAGAGAAAAATAATTCCAGTAAAGATTATGTACATACAATACAAAGACTGATAGTTAGTTATGCAAATCTTTACCTTTTTATATTTCATGTATTTTTTCATTTTGCAATCTGACTGAATAAATTAAATACAGAAAAAGTAATTTATATTTAAGAATAAGCCTTATGCTTTACAGGATGAGGATTGACATTTGACAGGCTCTAGGGAAATCTTTGCTTTGTTTTTATATTTTCTGCGAAAATCCTGAGAAACATTCAATATTTAGGACAAGGTCTGGTCTCGTCTCATAATTATAGCACGAGGGAAACTTGAACTACAGCTACAGTAGATACAGAAAATAAAAGAAAGCAAAGTAAGCGTGAAAAAGAATGTTTTCTTAGAATTTGTTAAATATTGCACAGTGATTAAGATAACAAATGGATCTGTTCGCATCTGAAATACGACAAGAACTGTTGATAATTGCGAGCAGATTTTGAAAAAAAAAGTTTAGTCAAGTGTAGCTTTTAGTTATATACACTTCAGTGAAATTCAATTTTCCAAAGATTTACGGCTCACTAAAACCGTAATGGGGAAAGTCGAACCGTTGCTTAATTATAAGCCAAGCCAAGGAGACTTGTGTAAAAAGTGAAATGAGTAATGTGGATCAAGTATAATTAACAATGCATAATAAGTGGTCTCCAAAGTTCCGTTGCTAACTAAACCACTCCATCAGACGAATTAGTAAGTACTAATTCATCGCTGAAGGGCTCAAGTAGGTATTTCTGCTACGAGTCTGCATGAATATTATTATGTATATTTCTATGTATTTTATAAAGTCTATCCAGGAAATACTAAAAGTTCCAAAAGCCATACCGGATTTTTCTTGAGAGGGAGAAAGTTTCTCATGGTGGTTTGGGCAATTCCACAAGTACAAGTGAAGTGACCTGCTTTTGCTCAAACTTCCCTTCGTATTATTACCTTCGCCTTTTTTGTAATCCGGTATGTATGTACATGCATAACTATATATAACTATATATTTGTAGTTGCGAAATATTTGTTTGGTATCACTCTTGCTCTAAGTTGTATGTCTGTCGTACTTGGGCAATAATAAGTCCAAGAATAAATATTTTTATGATTATAAGGCTTATCCCTTAGATAAACACAAAGTGGTCTTGAAAGGTAGAAGTTGATTTAAGGTGTTTTCTTGATGAGAGTGTTAAAGCAAACTTTCGCCTATCCCCAAGTGGAACAACTGAACTACAAGTATAACATACAAAGTTTATTTTCCCTCATTTCTACTTCACTTGCTTCCCTTCTGATTTTTTTTGTATCCCATTCCTACATGGTTTGCGGATTGTATGATGATGACGATGATGATGATGGCGGATAAGGGAAAAGCGTAATAAGAAAAAAATCAAGTATAAACTTTTTGATTTACCTTTTTCTTTTAAAAGTTTCCCCATAAAACTGCCAAATTTCATAAGATCCGTCCACTTATTTGTCTTCATGTTGGTTTGCTCTCTTCTTCCCCCATCTTACATTTTTTAAAACGTGAAGTGGTGTGGTTCCTTCTTTAAGGTTGAGAAAAAACAACATCCACAAGGACTATTCCAAAAAAGAAGCGAAATAATACTTAGTCGTCGTCGGGATTTTGTGTGTTGTTGCTTTACATTTTTGGATGGTTGGTGCCAGCTTGCCTTGTAGAGATTTTTGCTTTCTGTTTGCTCCAAATTGCGTATTTTTGGGGGTGACCTCAGCTTTCACTATTTTCTGTTCGTTCCACTTCCTTTCTTCTTCGAAGTTGTTGCTCAACTACTTGACAGCCACCGTAGAATATGGATGAAGGCTCGAGCAAAGTAGCACGACTAGATGTAATTCAAGATATCATTTTTATGACATGGTTATCAAGACTGTTGCTCCCTGCTTTCTTCTTTCCGAAAAAAAAGTATATATGTATATATATTTGCTGATACGGTAGATTTTTTTCTTCTTCTTTTGATTTCACTGTCAGCAGCGTTTACTTTTCCCTTGCTGTCAGTTTCCACCTTTTTCTCCTGGTCCTTGATAACGGAGGAAAATGTGGGGCTCTTTTCCCATTATCATGACTGTAAACAGGAAGACAGAAAAGTTTAGGTGATCGCCTGCATTTATTTATGGCTACTCCGGTTATCCAGGTTCCATCCCACCATTAATTCTGCCATCTGTACTTTTATGCTTCATGCTCTTCTGGTGTACTAGTGGGAGCTCCAGTTGTAGTAATGGCGGTTGTAGCGGTGTCTCCATTTTTTCCTCTAAGGTCACTCAATCGCTACACTGAACATCGAAACTAGAAAATCATTTTGTCACAGAAAAAGGTACCTTGTAAAATGTTGTAAAAACAGGAAAAATATTTTACGCTCTGAGTCAAGAGCTGTGGATAATTTACACTTGGTCTCTCGTTTTTGGAACAATGTGCAAACTAAAACTTTTTCTGCTCTTTTGTACACGGCAAAAGAATAACTCTGTACTAAAAAATCACACTTAAACAAAACATTTACTGCAAAGTTTTTTCTACAAAAAAATTGTTCTTCTTTCGTTTTGTGATTTTCCGGAATGAACTAAGTAATTATTACTGTTTGAGAAAAATAATATGTTCACTATAACACACTTTCCGGGTTTTTATGCTTAACTTTTCTAGAGTTTGGCATTTAAAATGCTGATTATTTTAGAAAGTGGGTGAAACACCAGAGAAATTTCAAGGCTCTAACTGCAGCTTTCTGTTACTTCGATTTGGTGAGAACGATTAGGGACAACTGCTCTCCTCTTCGTAGTATTATGAACAACGAACGGCATGTGCGTGCGTGCCTTTTCAAACTCATTTGTTATTGCTCGAAACGGCTGAAAGGGTGTACTTAAAATACGTTTTCAAATTGCTAAATGGGAAAGAATGGTTTAAAACCTGATCCTAATCCTAATACTTGATTGTTAAGAGGCTCTTAGAAAACTAAATGAGAGTTGCATGTGTGTGCTCTTCCCCTGATTTCGTAATGGACCAAGTTCCCCCCAAAGTATTGTATGAGAGCCTTGCTTACTATGCCGTGAATCAGTTTTTTCATTGTTCTTTCCATTGCACCTTCTTCCTTACTTGAGCAAGTGACGCAACACAAGAAAATGGAATGAGTCAAGTTCAGAAAGAAAAAAGCAGGCAATGATGTGTTGTGTAAAATACATATGCACAGGTACTGCATGCCTGGCCTGTCTTGGCCTAGCTCAAGAATCTCAGGGGGAAAGTAAGACACCTGTTTTGAAAATCGTCTAAAAATTGCTTAGAATTTATAATCTTTCGGAAATTTTTTCCTCACCGACTATTTGTCCATGTGAAGATTCCAGGGAGACTTGAAATTGATGAAATTGGCAATCCATAAAACCCGAGATCCGGGATTTAAGGAACAGGTGGACACTTCCTTGGTTGGAGGTATGTGATGCGCAGAGGTAAAGAAGGTGTACCTTTGGCTCTAGCTTAGCTATTCACTCGAAGCACACATGTGTAACCAAAACCAGAGAGTCACAAAAAAGTAAATTGTGTTGTACTGTACTACAAATGTACGCTGTAATGAATATGAAGAGCTTGTCAATCTACTTCTATTTGTGTTGTGTATGTTGTGACCGCTTATACGGTTGAATAGAAAGTGGACTCTGTGTGCTGAGCTCCCCGTAACGTGATTTGCCTCTCGACTCCACATCAATCGCTTTTAAGGGATTTTTTCTAGAGATCGCTCGATCGCCTGCCTGCCTGAGTCTCTGGGATTTATTGAGTGTCATGCAGGCAACGAGCATCCACACTGCATTAAATTGCAGGATGAAATGAATGAGAGATGAGGAGGAAAACGAACAGGTACTACTCTCGTGCGGTCAAGTTTTCAAAAAAAAACACTTTGCTCGCTTCATTGCACACTACAAGCTACTCCACTACCAAACTATTACTGCTACTACTGCTTTTGTGAGATCCATACGCTTCGATTTGTTGAAATATTCATTATACTCACCGCTCCTGTTAGCGGCGGCGATGGCGATGGTAGTGATGCGGTGGTGATGCGATCATCATCATCATGGCTATGTATGTATATATGATAATGATATGATGATGGGAGATGAGATGATTCACTTTTTTAATAAAGGTGCTCGCTCTCTTGATGCCCTCGAGAAAATGTGATTTTTATGTTGTTTTTCAAGATCTCTAATTTTTCTGTGTGGGCTTGAAAAAGAAGTGGAGCCATCTTGTTTCATGTCAATCACTCCTTTTAATATTTCATCAGCAAAACCTGTGTTTAAATCCCTTTTCTGATAATAGTGGCTTGTTCTTCTCTCCATCACCTTCAAATATGTAATCATCTTTTTCGACCACAAAGCACGACTGGGTGGGTGAGTGGTGAATGAGCGAGCCAAAAACCCGTGTTGTGGCTTTGTTTTATTGATTGGCAGGTGAACATAAAAAAAATTGGGGGATGAAGAACGAAGAATGTGTCCTTATTTTCTCCCAATTTTCCAGCCTCCATTTCTCTTATTAAAGGAAGGTTAGAGTTAGGGCAACTTGCTAATCCTTCACGGAAAAATTTTTTGGCATGATGACATTTTTCTGGATGAATTGTACATCTTGTAGGTTTCCAGTTAGTATTTGTGGGGGATTCGACATTCTACGTTTCTTCTGCAAATATTGGTGCCTATAGCTAGCTCTGTCTCTTGCCATAGTCTAGGCACGTATGTAGGAATGAATATATGTTTAAGGGCATCCTCTTTCACCTTTTCGTCATTTATATCGATGATGAAAAAAATGATGATGTCAATTGTATTTTTATGTGTTGTCAGTAGTGCTGGTACTGGTGCAGAGCTGCTGCTGCAAAGAGCTCGTTTTTTATTCGACTTTGTGTTATTGCTCTCGCTCGCATTGTTCTTGTGATAGATATGTTGATGGTGCTTGAGTAACACATCATTGTTAAGTGAAGTAAATATAGAAAAAGTATGTGTGAGTGTGATAAGAGGATAAAGAAGCTTCGCTTCTAGGCAGTCGAAAGTCAGGGTTGGTATGGCATGAGAGAGCAACAGCAAATTATGCCTCAAGTATATCATCATCCCATATTTTTGTTGGAAAACATGCAAGATAAAAATGTAACATTATTATGTCTCCTTTTTCCATTCTTCGCTCGCTTTTTTTCTTCTTTCCTTCAGCGAATTGCACCAGCTTATTTTCTTCCTTTCTCCAGCGCACTTTTCCTTGTGCATGCTACTCGTACTCATAGCTCATTTACTCTTGCAGAAAATGTGTTCATCCCTTTTCCTTCCGTCCCTGTGGAGGGGAAAAAAAGTTGGAAAATAAAAGAGGGGAAAGAGAGAAAGGAACTTTGTAAGGACACAAAAATGGCGATATATTATGTTAGTTAGACCATAGACCATCGTGGTTTTACTCTTCTCAAGCAATTTTTTTTGCATGCTCATTTTTTTGGGTTGGGTTATGCTGGCGTAAATACTGATTTTTTTTCTTTAAAAATATAGGTAAAGGGGATACTTGGATTAGGTTAGTTGGATACGAAGGCCTGCGAAAGTTATTATTCATTCCATTCCGCACGTTTCACTTCACTCGAATGTAGGTATGAAAATGGGCTCTGGTATTTCTTCCAGGAGGAGCTACAGCTACTATGTATATGAAAAAGTGAAAGAAATCCTCGGGTTGGAAGGGCCGTACATTTTTATTTCACTCGAAAGTATTAAGTGCTCATATGGGATTTGACAAATGTGGATCATATATTTATTTTTGTGTTTTCCCTCCCATCCTCTCTTCTGAAATGTATGCAACTTCACGGGGAAATAATAATGGAGGGCCACGTACTAGTTGTGTGCTTGAGCTGTATGGCTAAAATTTATTTAAAATTTCTCTCTTATTTCACGGAAAAGAAGCATAAGTTTTCATCATGATCGTCTTCCTGATACTACTACTCCTTAGCTGGATGATGTTCCTTTCTTTCTTTCTTTCTCTCTGCCTCCTCGCTTTTGTTGTTTTGTTACAACTTTCTTCCGTTTTTTTCTCTGCCTGTTGAACTGGAACTGACGTAGGTAGAATGATATTATAGCCTAGCGGAGAAAGCGAAAAAAACAAAATTGTGTGAATGCACTACTTCACCTTATGAATGAAAGAATGTACATAGTACGAGTTAGCAAACAGAGGGAAAAAAGTAAGGCAACGACATCGTAATAATACGGTTATTATTATTTTTATTATGAGAGGTTCTTATTTTCTCTGGAAAAAAATTCCTGTATCTGTAAGGATGCATGCATGCATGCATACACACGACAATAATAAGAAAAGCGGTTAAAAATGGAAATCCCTCATTTTCATGGAAAATGTTGCTTGGAATATATGATAGGATGTTGTTTCCTTCGTGGAATTTTTTTTGATCGTGCATACTATGAGCTGGCGGTACACGGAGGAAAGCTACTTTAATACCTCTTTCCCTTCTTCAAAATGCTTTAAAGCCTTCGCATTCATTCTAGAGGGGAAGTGAGTGTGTGCGCAGTAATAACAATGATAATAATGCTAGGTGAAGAGGGAAAAATATTGTTTGAATTTTGCGAGATGGAAGCCTGGCCAATCAAGAGTATTATGCGGCAGCGGGCTTTTCGTGGAATGGTATTTGCTTTGGTGGACTATATTAAAAAATGATTTCGAGCTTTTTTGCGGATGCTAAAACTTGGTTGACAAGCTCTTTTAGGGATTTTTAGTATTATTTTCGTGGAACTGTTTGATTTTAAAATGTAGCAAAATGCAATCACAATCACAATGAAAATGTTATTGCATTCCCGGCTTTACTTTATTTCGATGAGTATGTGGTTCAAGTGTGTTTGTTTGTTTGGCCAAGATGAAGTCAAGAGAAAGAAGTAACTGGAGTTTGATTTCCCTTGGTGACTTTATTATAGAATT
The DNA here is from genome assembly GCA_027744415.1 of Seira ritae. Classification (NCBI taxonomy): domain Eukaryota; kingdom Metazoa; phylum Arthropoda; class Collembola; order Entomobryomorpha; family Entomobryidae; genus Seira; species Seira ritae. Next base: position 16,924 of record JAHZNI010000998.1, read on the forward strand.
GACCAAACAAAAGTATGAGTCCTTGAATGAACTAGGACACTCTGGTTTTGTGTGGTAAGTCGTTTTGAAAGAATTCTCTTATTGTGAATGAAATGAAATTGAGAATTGTGGTTTGAGGAGACGCATTCAAAAAAGTATGAGTTTTGGAACGAGGCGAGAATAACGACGAGAGCAAAAGGGAGCTAGGAAGGTAGGAAGCTTATTGCATTTGTCATTTACTTACTTGCCTTGAGAGAGGGAGGCAGGAAAATGACAACTATTGGACAGAGAAAGGTGTTGCGCAGGAAGGAGAGAAAGTCTTCTTTTATGAATGAAGGGAATTAGGAAATGATGGCATGATTATTTTCGCTTGAGCGCCATTTCTCTTTATATACATATCACGAGTGAGGAAGAGTATGGAAAACTCCATTTTTAATCATTAGGAGAACCTCATCAAGAAGGAATATCATTTTTCTTACTCTCACTCGAGAGATGTAATGGAATCGTATAAATATTCTTTGCAATTTCATGCACTCTTCATATTATTTTCCTCTCATTGAAGTGACTTCTTTTACTATACTTATTTTATTGGTCATCGGGTACCGGTACCGGTTCTATCCTTTTCGAGAGGCATTACATTACGCCAACTTCACTACAAAGACTCTTGTATGTACATACTTTTAGACATTGTTCATTCGTTACCGTTTGCTGAGAGCTCAAGTAGTAAGTTTTCACTTCCTGTGGGGTAAAATATGAAAAAGGAGAGCTTTCACATGTATTCTGGTCTTCATGCGACTTTTATGAGGCTTCCACTTTTTGGCAGATGGGAAAGTGCAAAATTTATGAAGGCAATTTAGGAACGATGAGAAGAAAAGAGAATGCTCTATAAATCTCGGGTAAATTAGTGCCCAAAACGATCAGGGCACTTCTTTTTTTTGAATAATATGGAAAAGGCAGCAATACTCTCGTTCTATGCTACCAACGCAAAAGGAGTAGAAGCACATCGTCTTACATGAACGATGGCCCTTCTTGCGTGTATAATTTCACGTTGTAATAAAAATGACAGTTTGTATCGACTAAGTAAAAACGAGGATGTGGCGAAGAAAAATGGAATTAAACGAGGTTTTTTCTCCCTTTCTAGAAAAAATGAGGAGAGGAAAGGGTACCCTTAGGCGGTTTCCCTGACATGTTCATTACATGAAAAATCAGTAAGCCCGACAAAGTTTGGGGGAAATGAAATTCCATGCTTTGTTTAGATAACTTTCTTGCTCACGCGCGTGCTCTCTTATTATTCAGATTCAATAATACTCTCATGCAATGTGCAAGACATCATAGAAGAAGAAAGAATTAGAAATTGAATATTTAAAAATGTAGGTTCATAAAATTAGACTGGGGATCCATATGCACTGCATAGAAAAAAATCGCTTGCAGCGCAAAAAAAGTATATTTTAGGATCATTTCCTTTGTAGTCTTACTTTCGTATAAACTTCATTAAATTCTAATTCTGTCTCGACTCGATGTAAATGTGCAAAAAAATCAATGTTTCTGTGAATTTTGAAATGACTTGATTTTTCCTCATGTTAACGCGTCTACGCTTTTGTGCTGTGTCAAAATACATGCTCTGTTCTTTGTTCGGGCTCATTTTGCCGAAAAAATCAATTTATTCCAGTGCCGCATCCATTGTGCGTAAAAAGGCGTTAAAGGAAGATAATGAACACGAGATCTAGAGATTTTTTTAATTTTCCTCATTTTTTTCATAAAACCAAGTTTACGTAACATATTTTTCCGCTCCTCCTATACATGTCGATTTTCATCACCAAAGAACAAAGTTGATGAAGCATGTAATGAAATTAAAAAGACAAGGAATTCATTAGAACATGACTCAACAACGACGACGGCCTGAACTGAACTGTATAAGTATCTATCATGAACTCTTCTAGATTTAATGGAACATTCGATTTTGATACATATTTATAAGATTTTTTCTCTCCGTTTAACTTTGAACCCCTCCCGAAGAAAAAAAATATTGAATAAGTTTTTTTCTATATATCCTCCGTGTTCGTTTCTTCAAAAGTCATGTCATGAGAAGAAAAATAATTAGGTATAGTATTTTCTCATCAGAGAAGACTCTCTTTTTCCTCATCATCTGTGTGATCGTTTCGGGCAAATTGATATTGCACACAATCACAATGTAAATATAAAAGAGTGTAAAGAAGATAGGCATGTGCCGCATCCCTTTGATTAACTACATTTTGATGAGGAAAATGAATCACTTTATGATGCTGAGGGAAAAAAAAGTTTAGAAAAAAAAGAACCGACGAGAGAAGAAACTGCGATACACACATTTTCTCACTCTATTTCACCAACGAAGATAAAAAAAAAATCAATATGAAAGAAACGCGAGCTAGAATAGCTAATATGCAGCATTTGCATTTATTCTATTAAAGCAGTCTCCAAATCCAAGTTTGCATTTCTCTGCACGATTAACTATTCTCAATTCAAATGAGATAGTATAGCTAAGGCATGCCATGCCGGTTGGTTGGACAAACTTTTTTCTGAGAGGCGACGACCCATAAGAATAAATGAAATGTATCATTTTGGCTTTTTTAAAGAAATTATGTGCGCAGCTAGGCGTCCAAGCTGAAGTTATTTATTTGTCGTCTCCGTCTTTCTCTCTCGCAGTATTTAAGTGTAAAATTGTTAGTAATCGTGATTTTCTCTTGTTCATTTCATTTTTTTATTCAGGGTGAGTTGTGAGAACAATCCTTTGGTTGACTTTGCCTTGTTGCAGCATATGTTCACGTCAGTAGAAAGAGGACGAGTATTTTTTCCCCACTATAGACACTTCTTCATGCCTTTTTGCCTGCGTTTCGCTTTTACACTTCATGCCTGTTCACTCAAGCTTAGACAAGGCCTGTTGGTCTGGCCTGGTCTGGTCGGACAACAAGGGAGATATGTATTGCTTATTGCTTACACGTTGTCTGTCATTATCATGTGCTTGCACACACACACAAACACATGTGTGAACAGTCTCCCTTTTTGACCTATCCTGTTGACCTTTCCTGGACAAATTTGTACTTATTCGATAGCTCTGCAAATTATTTAATCAACTGTGTTTTCGAATTTCCTGGAAAAGTTGAGTGGGTCATGGAATTCCGTGGAAATGTTGCCAGATGGGACGTGGGTGGGTTGAGAACAAAATGAATGAGGTTCCTGTCTTCATTCAGATTACATTTTACACTACTATGCAATGATGTGATGTGTAGTAATGTAATGCAAAGAATTCTTTTTATCATCATCGTCATAATAATATATTTCGCTTTGGTATATTTTTATTCGTATTCATAGCCTTACTAAATATTTATTAAGTTGAAGAATGTGAGTTCAAATATATTGCAATGATCCTTTTGTATTTTACTTTTCAACGCAGCGCTTGTTTACATAGTAAGCATATAAAAAAAACAAAATGTAATGAAAATGAAGACAGAAATAACTATAAATTACTGTGGCCCGTGCATAGTTTACTACATACGTATTCTTTCTCACATTGCCCCAGCATCGCTTTTTGTATGATAGTGAAGCACATACCTATTTAGCTGAACAGTATAAAA
>JAHZNI010000999.1:0-15947 GCA_027744415.1 Seira ritae
CGTCGGGTTTGAATGTTTCATTGTTCCACATCGTTCCAGTTGTGTTGTTGGTAGTGGGAGGCATTCATCTCTAAATTGCAGCCTTTTAAACAGGATCATAGATCATGATTCCTTCTTTTTCTGCACAAAAAAGGAACGAAGGATTAACCCTGCTGGATGAACTAATAAATGAAAGGATGTATGGCAGGATGGATACATCTGCTACAAAAGCACTACTTAAAATAAACACAGGTTTTCCCTATTGCCCTGTCATTATCGCTGGTAATTGATAGCCCTTTTGAAAATACTAAAAAAAGTGTTCTGTGCATACATGAGTTTTAATTCGATGATGTGTAGTACATAGTATCATGTCATTAATCGGTTGCTCTTGCTTACTTCAGCTCTTCAGTGAGGTTTAGTTTGGTGCATTATATTTTTTTGCTAATGACACAATGGTCTTTTATAACATGTTTTTTGGAGACAATACAAGAAAAAAATTAGACATGCACTTTAGTCTGTATCAATTCCAATTCCAAATACTGTATTTTGCTCAGCATTTTTTGGTTGCTTTTAATGTTGACAATAAAAACGAAATCGTATTGTAATATGTATTGTACCTGAGCGAGCGTGATGTTAATGTTGCCCATAGCCATATAGCCCAACTCGAAAGAATAAATTATTCACGATTCAAAGGGTGGCAGTTGGCACAATGAAGAGGAAATGCAAAACTCCCTTACCATAAATTAATTATGGTGTACACACACAAGCAAAGCACCACACCACACAACCATTTAATACCCATTCCACATGGCATGAAGTTTGTAGTGTTTATTACATTATTGACCATTCATTTTCAGCAATTTTTTGCCAAACATGCCCACTTTTGTTATCATCATCGCTCCATGATTTTGATTATGATATGGCATGGCATACAGCCCCCGTGCCTATTTCATAAGCACTTTTAATCCATTTTTAGAATTTAATTTCTCATCCTCCTTCAATCCAAAAATTCGATGCAGCCAAAGCCCACAGAATGAGTCCATTGTGAAATACGAAATGTGTTCGCTTTTTTTTGTTCTGATGTCAAACGCCTGTGCGATGTGGTGGTGGTGGCATTACCAATTTTATATTGAATTCATGCGTAACCGTACTTCCCGTTTCCTTCACTTCCCATCACACATAATCAGACAAAAATCCTCTTTCTCAAACTACATTACATAATATCCAGTAAGTGAAAACTAACCATATCGTCATGCAAGAAAAAGGAGTTCAGTGAGCAGTTCACCTCACGCATTGCACATGGGAAAATATGTACATCTCTCATGCAAATTATCCTTTAATATAGCTCAGCTCAGCATGCATATGGATTTACTTACCTACTCTGGAAAATATCATCGCCCATCATATTAAACTATGTATGTGGCTCACTCATAATATGCTTTACCCCTTTCCCCCTTCATGTCTTCCGCCTTCGTTTTTCACATGAAATATGAGATGTGTCCCTGAATAATTGACTCATCCCTCAAAACCAAACTTCATAATTTACATCCCATAATCCTTAACAAAGCCTTCCAATAATATTAAATTTAAATTTTTTTCATAAAGCAATTTTCCTAAAATCCCTATTTCCCATTTTATGAAATGCGATACCTTGTGTCAGAAGAATCAGGCTTAACTGAGCTAAAAAAATACTTCCCATCGATGCCACAAAGCGGTCGGTATGTATGTATTTGAAAGTTTGGCTTTGCATTTGCATTATTGCATCGGCCGGCCTGCCTGCAACTTGTCGTTTCAATCCCATCGTTTAAAATTATGTAAAAGTCCTGATGCCTCTTCTGCATCTCCTATTCTTGCATATGATCAATTTTTTATATCCCTTCCTCCAAACTCATTTGAGGAATGAATCCCATCCTACCAAAAAAAGATCCAATCTCTTTTTATAATGTTATTTAAATGCAATACGCAATACCTTGTCATTGCATTATTATTTGATATTCGCTCAGGTCGATTTACACTCTCTCTATCAGCTCATCTATCTATCTAAGTACGTTCCTCCTATTACATGCTCCGTTCGTTCGCTTTCGATGCTGCCAGTCTTTACTCCTTACGCACATATTTTATTGCTTCATCTCTCATCTTTCCAATCTTCCTTTAGGAAAAAAATACCCTTTCAAAAACTCTCATTCTCCTCATCATTATACTTACTGTGATGATGACGACGATGCGATGGTCCTAGAGCCCCCACGCTAAAAACTTTTTTGCTTATTGAGAGCATAAAGTCTTCCTCTTTTTTACTTTAGAAATCTACCCTTTTCATTTCATTTCAAATGACACTCGATGACTCTGCTTTACTGCAATAGGGATAAAATTATATCACGAGGGCTCTGTGAACGAAAAATCTTCCCCCAAAAAGCTCTGATCCAAGTGGTAAGCAACACAGATGCAATGTGAATGCTCTTGGCTTAATGTGGATGCTTATATTTTCATCCCCCATCGCATCACATCCAAAAAAAACTATTCCTGTCATCCTCACTTACAATTCACTATTCACCCCACCACACACAAAAAGGCTATTTAAAAGAGAAAAAAATTACTTCAGAAAACGAAGACCTACATAACCCACCACCAACTAACCAACCACCCCCGTTTTCTTAAAGCAATAACAAAAACCCATTTTAAAAACATATTCTTTAGTAAATGCAATAAATAGAAGTAAACAAGACAGAACGAATAACGAAAGCATTTTTAAAAATTGGAAAACCTTATTTTTTCAATGAGACCGAAGGATTTCCCTTTTGAGACTTTTCAAATTCTCATCATCGCCCAAAAAAGCATCTCTTCTTTTCGACTCTTTCTTTTCTAGGAAACTTTTTTTCTTTTCTTGTTATTTTGGAGTAAAAAAATTTGATCAGAATCAAGAGATCTCTTTCCTGAGATATTTCTTAAGAAATCTTAATTTTGTATTCAGGAAAATAAAACTTTTTGTGAGGCAATGCTCTTTTATATTCTCTACGGAGCGAATTCAATTTTTTCAATTGATGGATCTCTAGGCAGCCAGTCTAGGCTTTGGCTCAAGGTACATAGGGTGCTCCTGCTCTTCATGAAGGAGCTCATTGTCAGTCTAAAAGTGTTTTTAGGCATTGCATTACAAACACACGTTACATTACAATGCACTCGAGAAATACCGAGAATCTCAGCGTGACATGTAAGTCTTCATACTCACGATAGGAAATGCATTTAATTCACAGATGCACTCACACAAACATACACAAACTTCAAATTCAGACTCATACCCTTCGTTTCATTCCATATCAATTCGATTCTCACTCGTCGCCGATACAGACTGACGTAGTTGGTAGTGATAATATTACAAAAGCGGGGGATAATAATGACGATGACAAAAAATATCTCTCTCTTTCTCCCTTCCTAATTCACTTTTATTCTGCTCAAGCTCATGTGAATGGACACAAATCAAAAGAGAAAGAAGCTGTGCCATAGCCGAACAAGATAAATTTTTTATGCCCAGTGCAATGAAACATATAAATGCAGTGCTAATGCAGTGAAGATTACTGAATTGAACGAACTAATAGTCATCATCATCATCGTCGTGAATTTCAATGTCCGTCCACAATCCACACATCCCTTCTTTTGTAATCTCCATTTTACAATGCAGTATGTAGTCCTATTCCTATCCTCCGACTTCGTCGTCATCATGATTCGGTGTGGTTTTCCTTTGTGCTCTCTGTTGATTTTGGAGGTGGCGAAGGTGGCCATAGCCCACATTTAATTCCAATTCCAATGGTCGAGCAAAGCCAAGTAGCATTATAAAATTCAATATCCAACTCGAACAAAAAAAAACACTTTGTTCAGGAATCAGGCGATGGATGGGTAGAAAATGACAATACTCATTTCATTTCCCTTTATGATTACAAAAAGGTTGGATTTTCATTTTCGATTGCTTGCTTGCGTCCATCCAAACGATTATTTCCCTCGTATGTCGTATTCCTACTTTAGTTCGTATTTTCTAACAAAGACTAACCTTACGTACCTTATGCTTATAATAAAGAATAGCCATTTTTCTATGTACTTACTCGAGACTACAATATGATCATATTTTTGGTTAGTTGGCCTCATTTCTTCCGGACGTTCGTGGTCCTTCTTTACCATTCTCCCTGTCACGACGACTGTGACTGCGACTGGGCAAAGCAGGCAATGCAACACCACGACTACGACAATGCGATATAAAAATTGTTTTCTAGATGATGCTGATGATATGCATTGTCGACAGAAGAAGAAGAGGACGAGCCTGAAATGAAAACATGAATATGTATATATTATCTACACAAGAACGACATGCATCTTTTATTGCCTCCCATGTAACATCTCTTCGCTCGTCATCCCTTTACCCATATATCCCTTTTTACTTCCATATTATGCTAATCACATCTGTACACACACACAGACAGAGGAATAATGTTTATACATTGTTTACAAAAGACAACATTTGCCCATGTGCATGCTGTATGAACATGCATACATATTATATACCTAGCTTATACCCACATCACTTCTAATAAATATGCATGCGTATCTCCGCCGACTCCTTTTGTAAGGTGTACCTTTAAGAAAAGGGTTTGACAAACGCAATTTAAGAAGACTTAACGCAAAAAAACACAACTCGTCTTACCTTTTTACGCTAAGGCTACAACTCAGCTAAGAACGAACGACCGACTGGGCGATGATAACGATTAAGATTATGTACACAGGCCGACCAGAAAAATAGGGTCTAGTATGTTGATCATGATCATAATATCTAACTTTTTTGGGCATCTTTTCTCCACTTCTTCTTCCTTATTTCCCTTCAGGTCTACTTTCTGAGAAGAACGTAGAAAAAAATTGACATAGAAAAGGCTTCACATCATCATGAAGCATTATCGCCCAAGAAAGGAGGAATCTACGGGAGCATTTATGAAATGAGAAGAATGAGGGAAGAAACAAAGAAGCAAGTTTTTTTTGAATTTTTTTATCTTCCTCAGTTAAGCCGTTTTGGATGGTCTCGAGTTCTTATCCGTGAAACATTTTTTATATCCTTCATGGCCGAAGGGGGTAGGCCAAATGAAGCTTTACAAGAAAGGAATAATAAGCTTTGGACTAAAGCATGTTATTACGCTTATCCTAACCGATCATCATCCTCACCGTCTCTCTTCTCTCAGGTATCTCGATATCCGTTGAAATGTTGAAATTATAACAAAGACGAGAGTGAATTGAAGTTTGGACATTTAGAGGTTGTACAGGGTTCTGTACAATGAAAACTTTTTAGGTTCACGTTTCACGTTAAAAATACCTTTGAATTACGGTGAGTTTTTATTCAGGATTCAGTTATTATTTACAGGATTCAGCATTTTTATTCGAAATGGATGGAAATGAAATTGTGATGAAATGAAAATGAAGTCTCTTAAAAAGGAACAGGTCCTCGTCCGGCTCGGCTCTAAAAATTGAATAAATTTTTCACTTGAAATGAAATGCTTTCTTTTGATATTTTAGAAGCAAAAGTTTGACAGGAAAAGAAGGAGGAGGAAGCAAAGAATATTGTCAGAGGTTTATATGGATCTTACTTTCGAAGGAATGAGTAAAAACTTGAAAGTATTTATGATTGTTACTTTTCCATCTTGGCGGTTTGGTTGGTCGGATGACCCTTATTTTTTCGTACATCATGAACATGATGATGGTCGTGTGAGGAAACAAGCTTTTTTCTTTGTTCATTGTATGCAATTCAGCATCAATATCAATGCAAGAAAAAGTAGGTAAAGTCAGAGAGTTCTGAGGAATTACTGAGCAATAAATACCTTATATTTTCGTGAAAAATCTCTCAAGTGACCCAATGGTATGCATTTCCTATTACGTTAAAGTAGGAGGACTGGGACTCAGGAGACGATCACAAAATCATGACGCAACTTGATGAAACGTCCTAGTCAAACTTTTACATTTGTTCCGATGATGATAGATTGGATTGAAATCATCATAATATAATGCAATTCATCATTCTTGGGATGGACATGTAGCATCATCTTTCCATTTTTCATGGAATAGTTTTGACCGGATGCGGCACATTATGAGTATGACGAATCAAAAAGGTGCGAAGTGATTTTCCTTTTCGTCAGTATACGTTTAGCTTTAGGCTTTCTCTACGACGTTCCATAATGTATTTTCCAGTAAGAGTAAGACGATTCCATTCCAACTTGACTTTGTAAAGGGTACGCGTCTTGGTCAGGTTGGTCTGCCAAGTCTGGCCTGCTACGTGTAGATCGTGAGGTCGTCATTAGCTCATTACCTACTTTAGGGCCAGAATCTTCACACTTTTCGGCTTGTAAAACCACACATCATCGTCGAAGGAGCAGACATTCTTTTAATCCCTGTCTTGAGACTGAACGTTTTACATTCTTATGTAGCCTTGGGGGAATACAAAGGAAGCCAAGAACCCAAATAAAAACGTTCTTCACGATGCGATGTCGATGTGTATACTTCATTACTTTCCTGATTCCTCGAGATTGTAATATAATGTGTGATCAAGGTCTACCCTGGCAGCTCTGATTGCGTTTTCATCCAAGAAAAAGGGTTACCTAAGTCAAAAGCTCTTCTCTCTCCGGCTTCTTTTATGAAATACGAAATCCAACTACGAAGCCCTATTACTATTACCAACACCACCACCACCATCCAAGTCTTCTTCCTCTTTCCATTCAGTACAGTCGCAATCACCGTATCGTATCGACATCGACTTCTTGTTTACCCTCCAACAAGAGAACAAAAATTGGTTCTTCTGTTTTCTTGTTCTAGTTCGGTTCTCTCGCAGTACACACACATGGATAATATATTGGATTAGACCTTGTATCAAAATGATCAAGTAACTCGACTCCTATTCTGTCTACTAGACTCTTGGCAAACTTTCCACTCACTCACTCGAAAGTTTTTTTTCAAGTGAGCAATACTATTATGCAGAGGTAGCAAAGCAGAAGCTTGTTACAAGAAGCAAAAGGAAAGAAAAAGCAATCCATCCCTCCATTCAATTCAGATTCATGGCCAAAGCTAAGAAGTGAAACAAGAAAGTAGTAAGTCTATCTTTTTTTCCAGAGACCTTCCTCCTGGATTCGATTATGCCTTAACATAGTAAAGCTCTCTTTCATGACGATGGAGATACATACATAGGTGATTATATCTTAGTACTACATATATCGCACCAAGGCAAGGAAACATGACGTGTTTTTTATTCTGGAGAAACTTAGCAACAAGGAGCACTACTACTAGATACTTATTGCTTCTTCAAGAAAATAAAACACATTTTGTGTGTATGTATGTATATAAATATATTCCTCCGTTTCCTTTCTCAATCCTTCTTTTTTTCTTCCTCTGTTCTAGTTTTTTTTTGGCTGTTGTGTTGTCGTCTGATCTTCATCCATAAAAAAGAGGAAACGGGAGAGCTAAACCTATTGCTTTCATCGTCATCACCATCATCATCACAGCCGAAAACAATGTTTCTTTCCTTTAAGGTTCCTATACTATGTACATGTGATGAACCTCGTTCAAAAAAACTCTTCTTTGCCTTTGACGTTCACTTCACTTACTTTTCAAGCTAGAAAGAAGGAAGAGAACTTGTTGTTGTTTGTCTCTTCTTTTAGCTTCATATATTCCATTCCAATACAAAAAAATCCTTATAAGCTTTTTCTCGCTCTTCTGCCCCTATTCGTCTTCGTCATCCTTTTTTCGCCTTGGCTTTGGCTTTCCTTCTTCATATTTTTTTCCTGTTTATGCATTACCTAGTACATTTTCTCTGCTGCACGCTAGGCTTAGACTGTGTTATATTGTAGCCCATATTGTTTCTTGTTTAGTGGATGGCGAACCTTATTATATGATTTTTCTCCTCGCTATTTCGGCCTAGGCATTATTTTTTTGCGTGGATATAATCTAGCTCTATAGTCTATAGCCCGAGCTGAGTGAATTTAAGCGTTCTGGGTACCCCAAAAAAAGCGAAAACCCTTATCTCATACATATTGCATTAGATTGCCGTGTTTAATACTGTTTTGTAGGTAGTTTTATGGTAGGATGACTACTACTAACTACACATTACATTGACTGACGAATGACTCGTAGATGTTTTCCCCTGGCTTCATTTCTTCAAGGAGAAGGGAGGAAATGATGTGTGCTACGCGTACATATCTTTTCATCGTCAATCGAAATCACCATCATCGTATCATCCCAATACCAATATCGAAGAAATGAATACTCCTTAGTACTTATCATTGCTCTAAGAATCTTTCCATTTTTTCTTTGTTATTTCTTCAGATTTTTTATGTTTGGGAAAGGGCAAATAACTAAAAAACCTGAATGACTTTCAGAAGTCAGTTTCATGCCATGCTATGTAGCCATAACCGAATAGATATATTATTATAATTGTATTTATTCAATTGAAATTACATTCGCATGTTTATTTTTCCTGGGGAAGTGCTTTACCCTATTCCGGGACTTTTTTCCATGAAAAATGATCCTGTGAATATGAGCCATTAGCAAGATCCCAGGAAAAAGTGAAGTGGATAAGTTAGTGACTTGGCTTCTTTATGACTTGAGAGATGAAATGATCGAATTGAGCAGAGAGAAGCAAGTGAAAAGTAAGTTGTATCAGATCAGTCAGTAAAGTGCCCAGAAACTCATTATGAGAAGGATGGTATATACGGCATTGCCATTGCAAGAGATGCTGTAGTACTTACATAGTCGCAGAAGACCAAAGAATAAGTCAGGTATATGAAATAGAATCTCCCAAAAAGCGGAAAACATATGAACAGAGACTATTTTTTTTCTTCAGAAAAAGAAATGTTCAAAGTTTTTCGGTAATGGCCAAAGTATGAGTATGAAGCATCAACAAAGTATCTTTGTTTAAAAAGGAGTAAAGTGAATGCATTCATAAATGCGGTTAATGTTGAGCTCTCTGTTCTTGGTCCAACTAAATTTTTATTTGGAAAGGATTTACATCATTAGGACCACTACTTACTGCACAGTAAGTGTTAAGTGAATTTCGAACTGGTCTAAAATGTAAATAGAAGGGTTCTTATCACTTCATAGATGCAACAATGCATTGCAGTGTATGTACTTGGCTTTTAGCATAAGGGAAGGGATTTCGAAATCATGTAAATGGCTGCATAGATATGAAGATGCATGTAAATACTAAAGTTTTTTGGCCATTGTTTAGGCCATGCTCAACACTACATTACCATTACCAATTCTGTTGAGAGATATGGATGAAACTATAACATGCATTAGTCAGCGTTTTTTTTACATTGTTGCATACTCACATGCGATGAAAGCATGCAAAGGGTATGTAATATGATGGTGCATTGTTGCGTTGCATGATATGTTGACTTGGCTCGAGGAGAGAGATGAAAAAAGGTAAAGCGAAGATAGGGAGAATGAAGAGCGTAAAGGGGAAATATGTATTTGGCCTAGGCGAATCACTAGTTCTACAAGAGAAGACAGACAGACAACAACAAGGACGAAGAGGTTGACTCTGCGGAGAAAAAATAGACTTTTTTCTTCAAAATTTAGGTAAATTTGTAGTAGTCTCAAGGATATGAAAATTGTGAACAGATTTTGGTGCATTGTTTTAAATTAAGTTTTTAACGGAAAATAATTTTCATTTCAATTCACTAACATCATTTGCATCTATACTATACATATAATTACGAAATAAATATGATCGAATTGTGTCAAATTGGAAAAAAATGTTTGCTGTATAATTAAATTGATTAAATTTTAATTTTGCAGATTGGGGATGAGGAGGTCCAATAACCCTCACCTCCGTATCATTTGAGGAGCTCCTGGAATATCTCCGAGTGTCATTGTTTCAGTTATTCTAGTGAAGTTCAATGTACATCACGTGATTATCATAATAATCATGAACTAAACACATTAAAAAATTCTTAACAATGCTGAGTTGGTCAGCAACGGCCCTGCCACCACCTTAATTTTTGTGTGTGAAACAAAGCTCTAGGGCTACAATACAAGAAAAAACTTTGCACGAGCTTTGTTTTCGCATCTTGCTGATGAGCATCAAAATTAAAGAATACGTTTGTTTTAATGAGTAGAATTTTTTGGTGAGTGCACCATCGCCCAAGCAGTGGACGATATTTTTGCTAAAGTTCAAGCAAAATATACGGTGTAGCACCAAAACCAACAATTAAATTGCGTCATGATTCGATCACCAAGTTGAAAAAAATTTATTGGAGATCAGTCATCTAAAACGACCTTTACATAAATACGTGATTATATTGGTGATTGTGCCACACCACCATCGCATCGGCTACAACTACATATAACGCCTACTAAAATTAACTAATGAAAATGATTCAGTGTTCAGTGGAGATGAATCAAGCAAGAAGAAAGGGATCAAACTGAAGTGTACTATTGCACGATACGCATTTAGTAAATTCTAGTTTTAATTGTGATGTGATAAAAACGCAATTAAAATTCTGTATTTATTGTGGTATTATCGTCGTAATATCGAAAAAGGGTCAATAAAACCGCAAATTAGTATTATGGGGAGAATAGAAGTTGTTTAATTAAATTAATGAAACATACCCCTAGTTTGAGAAGAATAAAGAATGTATTTTAACATGATTAGATCATAACATAACTCTTGCGGCAAACTTCTTTGTTCACTCAGAGTCAACGTAATTTTTTTCGAGCTGCAGAATGATTGCATTTTAAGTAGGGAAATCGCACGGAGGAGCACAAAAAGGAATTTTAAAAAATTTAAGGTTCAAAGAGTTTAATAAATTGCCCAAAATTGTGCAATACCATTACGGAGATACGATCTAGAGGAGAAGGAAAATGTGCCCTTGAAAGGGAAAAAGGTGAAAGTTTTTTGTTGGCGTATGTAATTTGACATTTTCTCGCTTTGATGACATTGATATTTGGAGAGAATAAGTTTCGTATCTCCTCGTTCTCATCGTCGCAGAAGCAGCATTATTCTGTTCTCGTCTACCGTGAAGGTCAAAGAAGGGAAAAGAGTTTCTTTTATGGCCAAAAATGGATATACTTTGTCCCATTGTGAATGTGAGGTGGTAAATATTGCGTCGCTATCTTCGAGATTCATAAAATCCTCTTCCACCTCCATCACCACCGTAGATCATGTTGATGAATGGAGGGAGTGGTGATGGAGGGTCACCTCCACCTCCGGCACCGTCATGTGCTCCAAGTAGCAATAATAATGGAGTGATTGTGCAGGTAGGGCCGGGAAGCCAATCCTCCACGAATTCAGCGACATCGACACCAACATCGTATTTCACCTCTCCGGTGACAACGCCTCCAACACCTGCGCCATCATTTCAGAACATATTCGGAGGAGTGAATCCCCTCGCGTTTCCAGCCTTTTCTAGCAACGTCACTCTGACAAGTAATCATGTTCGAGCTGGGAGCCAAGACGCTGCATTCGTGCCAAACTCACCATCGACGAATATCACGCTTCCAGTCGGACCTTGCAGTACTAATCATAATATTAGCCATTCAGCTGGAATAGCGCCGCTGGCCATATTATCTCCTTCGCCATCGCTGGGCTCGTCGCCAACTACGACGAGTCCAATTGGAAATGGCATTGTGTCGATAGACGTCGCAACAACACCAGGAGCATCTTCATCATCTTCTACGCTACTATTACCTTCATCCTCGTCATCGTCGACCTTACCATCTTCAACTTCATGCGTAATTAGCAACGCATCTTCGCTCGCGAAGACGAGCACGAGCAGTAGCTTCCCAGTCATTGAATCCAGCAGCCATATGAATAGCAATGCAATTAGCTCAGGCACATGTAGTCTTAATCAAAGTATTGCTGCGGGTGGTATCATTGGAATCGCTCAGCAAGATCATGTCCCACCACCAGCTCCGCAGCATTGTCTTCTCGTGTCGTGTAATCCTCCATCATCTTCTCATCTGATATCTACTGAGACGCAACTTGACAATAAAAATGAGAATCTTACTAATAATAATATCTCATCATCCACGATAGCGATAGCACCTCCCCCTCCTCCCCCAAGCCGGAGTAGAGAACATCGGAAGAGGGAAAGAAGGGAACGGAGACAAAAGGATCGAAGTTATCGTACTTCCAGTTCTACCTCACAGAGCCACAGTAGGAGTGGAGGAGTTCAAGGTCACCACCCACCTTCCTCCTCCTCATCCACTCCAGTGCCTACATCAGGTTCAGGTCACCATCAGGCTCAGGGACGGTCTACTCCGGGTCAGAGGCATCATCATAATCACCACCGTCATCATAGGACCAACGGTCTAAATTCTTCCAGTTTTAATAGTGGCAATGCAAGTTCGTCGCAACAACATCAAAGCAATCCTATTAGTTCTAATGGAAATAATAGTAATCTTTTAAGTTCGACTAGTGCTAATAACACGCAATTCTGTGCCACGCAAAGTCATCATCCTAGTGGTAGTGTTGGGGATGAGCTTATCAGTGAGGTTCAGTCTGAACGTGGTGAGATTATTGAAAGATTATCGGCCATTTCGCCACCTCCGCCAACAGAATCAGGAGCTCCAGGAATGCCAGATCTTCTGGACTCCCACTTCCCTCCTGCTCCCCCTCCATACTCTACGCTTCCCCATTCCGCCTCCCTGCCACATCCTCCCCCTCCTCCCCCTGCCATTGCCATGGGGACGCCTCCAGTGCCATTGCAATTAGTCCCACTGCCACCACCACCTCCTCTTATTAGTCCAATTAGTCCTGCTAATTGCATTCCAGCTCAGCCAATCCGCTACCATTTCACCACAACTGCCACGGCGGCGAGGGCGAGTAGAAGGTAATTTACCCATTCATATTTGATGAATTAAAACAAATTACTTCTTACAAACTACGAAATTGCTATCGTTTTTCCGCCTTGGCTTTTATCATCACACTCGCGAAATTGTTTTTAATAACTGAAATGTCGTTTTTACGAATCGCTGACTGTAAATATGACTAGCTTTTGTTCACTTCTATGCACTTCCTTTCATTTTCTTGCCTATGAAGTTCGTTCGTTTCGAAAAGTCTTAACGGATATGCTTCGATTCCTCCTTTTCAAACGCCACCACATTAGCACGCTTCAAGCTAACTTTTACAACATGGCAAAACTTATTCAATATTTTAACCTGTGTTTATGCTGGCGCTAGTATATAATATGCATAGTATACCGATGGCGAATGTTCGCTTCGACTGTGTCTGTAAAATTGTACCTAATTTTTGCTCTAATTAGTCCAAAGTGAAAGGAGACAGTTTGTCATGTTCACCAGCGAGCTGAAATAGGCTTTTGTGCGTACATCATGCATCATTGCCACATGCATCGCATCGCATAACAAACAAAACATCGTTTTTATTATTTTTTTCTATCTTCATTTTTTTATTTTTATGGATGGATGACAATTGACATGCTGCCTAAACCAAGACAGATCGATAAGCCAGAAACCATTCTCTAATCTCTCGACAAACCTATCACCTGCTCTACCACTTATCTTCTTCTCATTCCCATTTACCAATACCAACACCTTCCCTTCCTGCTTTGAAGAAATCAGAGTAAATAAAATAAATCAACATAAATAGATTATAAACAAATAGAAACACGCAAAGTTAAATAGAGAGAGAAGGGGAGGAAATGGGATTGGGATGGGATATGGATTATGCATGTTAATGACGTTGGCCTAGCTTTCGAAATGAATTTTAAATGGTTTTGTACAATCAGATATACTTTAAGTAGATGAGATCAGTGCAATCATTAGGACGAAAATCAGGTTGAGCTTTTTCCCAACTTGTCAATAAAAGTGTCGATTCCTTATGCCTGATCGCACATTCAGTAATAATGCTCATTACAGATATTTTCTTTTCTTTGGTGCGTGTGTAATGCGTATCATCGCATCACAGCATTGAAATGAATTTAAATTTACCTACTTTTGAGGATTATCCCAAAAATTAGTGAAGCAAAATTAACAGGGATCTTCCAATAATCGATGATCAGTCGGGCTTAATTGGATTCACCCAATTTCCAGTCTTCAATGCAATAGGCAATCATTAGTTAGTCTAGCTCTGACCCATCTGATTATGACCTATCTTCTTCAATCTAGTTGGAGAATATAGGACAATGAACTAACTGTTGCAATAGTTTTCTCTTACTCCTAACAATTGTGATTAAGTCGTGGTCGACGACATACAACCAAAAAATGATTGTAAAGCAGACCACACCACCCTCGTTAGTCTTTAACTATCTTTAGCTTTCGTCATCTTATCTGAAGTCGTGTGGTAAGAATCATGGCATCATAATCATATCATCTTCTCTTAATAATTTTTTCCACGATCATCATCTCATCTTCTTAACTTTTTCCATATCATTTCGAACGAAAACGATATTAAAAATGAAATTAACTCTGTCACGATCAAATTCGACCTAGCTTGGCTTTGTTTGATAGAGAATGAAGATGAAAGTGTGGAAGTATATTTATTAATGGATTGCAATACAATTGCTTTGGCACATGACGTTATTAGGCAGAAAACGACGAACGTGACATATGGAATGAGCCCATTATTGTTCACATGATGCACATGTGTCGTTTGAGTCGAGTTCTTTTCACGTTGACAAATTTTCATGCTTTGCAAAAGTCCACAAAGTCAGTGAAATTTTGTATTTAGAAAGGAAAATTAAAGGAGACCATGCCATAGCCATACCACCCGATTATGACTATTATCAATACGACGATTTCGATTATTTTGAGTGCACATAAAAGATTTGCCATATTTCATGTTCATTTGAAGATGAGTGATTCATGTGAAAAGTGGGAATGGCCGACGACGAGCGCGACGATTGACAAACACAATCAAATCGAGAAAACGCCAACTCAAAATTCAAATGCCTATTTTTGTTCATCTGTCATTCCAACTCCAAGTCAAGCCCATCTTCTTCGACACGATTTTCCATCCCTTTTGGCCATCCGAGGAAGGAATTACAAAATTACGAGAGTTATCCATTTTTGACTCTCTTTTGCTTTTTCAAAAGGCAAAGAAAAGGCATGACGGGAGGGACCCTTATTATGTGGCATGGCATGGCGTCAGCCGTTGTATTTGGTCTGGCGCGGAAGTTCAAAATTTCGAAAATGAATTACATACTTTATGAATTGGTCTTCTGTCATTTTGTCTATCTATTTTTGTTCTTACGCATCATACCAGAACTGTCAATTTCCACTAATTTAATGTGCCTTACAAAAGATAAAGGAAAATTATTGTTATCGCATATAAGAAATCACAGAGAGAGAACTTAACTCTGATTACATTTCAGTCAGTTTCTCTTTTTTTTTCAAAGAACACTTTTCCCAAAAATAAATGTTTTTTTTTGTCTTGTGATTTCATCGCTTTACGAAAATAATAATTTCGAAAAGCGAAAAAAAGTTCACGTTCTCCGCAAAGCTCTGTCTAAGGCCAATCTTATTTTGGTGTAGTGCAATTTTAAGTGTATTTTAATTTCAAATGTCAGTCATCATTAAATCAGTAAGGGTATGAGTATTTATGTATGAGAGAGAACAAAAACAGCTGGTAAGTGAGCCCCACCGTCTGTAAATAATGTTTAATGTGGAGTCAGTCACATGAACATGAACAATTTTCTTTATCATCATTTTTCAGGACTTAACTTTAGCGCAGCGTATATTTTAGTACAGATGAGAGTGAAGCAGACCAGAAGAAGAAAATGTTTTTTCAAGTTTTGATTTTGAGTGAGAGTTTAAATGGTGATATTAATGACACAGTAGGGAAGACAGGAGAGAGGGAGGGATACATATGAAGTTAAGATGGGCAAATTGATGTGAAGTTCATTCATAATTTTTGAGAATGGTTAAAGTACATATTATGCAGTTTTTTACTTGAGAGCGGACTGGCGGACGGAAGAAGGACGTTAAAGGCAGCGACT